>DF363839.1:5307-32804 GCA_000787875.1 Solanum virginianum | reverse complement strand
TTATCAGCCAAATCTATAACATCTTCAGCTGCTCTAACTTAAGCTTACATGTTTCACACCCTTCACATTGCATCAGTTTTCTGGCAGATTGATTTCGGACTATGCATTCTGGCCCTAATTCTATTTCTCAAATTATTTGTCCCAAACCTCATCTAGTAAATTGCAACTCTAAATTAACCATTGAAACTTATAATCACAGGCAAACTAGTTGAAATTCTAACTGCAGTTCAATTCAAATCTGCATCAAATAAGCAGGGCGACTATACTAATCCATGATCAACTATGCCTTAATACAAACTCTTCCAAACGTAGCAAACTCTTCATACTTTCACAACTTACGGACTTTAAATGCACAAGAGTCACAAATATGGCTAGTCTCTATAAGAGTACCAGGAAACAAACATAAGGCATATTTAAGTTTGAATATCAAAAGAAGAGAGATCTTTTAAAATTTATGTCACTAGCTATGTTTAACTAAGACATGCCATAGAATAAAGTGCTTTACATACCTTAATTTCCTTCGCTAAACTAGTTCCAATGCCAAGCCAATCTAACTTACTCTTCCGGACGTCCAACGTCTTATAAACCCCTTTTATGGATTCTAATCGCCATATTCGTAAAATGACGTATTTTCTTGGCCAACCAATGCTTTCATGCTACTTGGGGGACCCAATATACTAGGCTTGTAGCGTCAAAATAATTGTAGAATTGAAAAACCTGAATTTTGGGTGCTACTACTGTAGCAACCCGAGGACCTGGAAAGGAGTATGTTTTGGGGCTTGAAAAATTTCTAAGTGTTGGGAAGCTTTACTCTTGTAGAGATAAGGCAACATATGTATTTATTTTGTCCCTCCAGACCCCACCCCCAATACTTGGTCCAATAACATCATAACACATTGGGGTGGGGATAAGTTGTTTAAATTCTTAAAGTCCCCAAGTCTAGGAATTTATACTTTGGTCCCCAAACTTTTTCTATGTGAACCAATTAAGGACATATGAAACTCCTATTAAGGACACATGATTCCTAACCCCGAAGTTTTAAAAATTTCACTTGAGTTTTCAAACTTTTCAAAAATACACGTAAGTCCTAAATTTTCCAAAAATTACAATATTGATCCCAAATTTCGTAATGGTTCTAATACACTACAATACGGGTTCTAACAACTCTGAAATGTCTATTATCCCATGAACTTAAACTAAACAAGATTCATGTCTAACAAACTAAACACCATGAGAGCTTCCAACATCCACATCTAGACATGCTTTAGGAGAAAAACAAATATCAGGTTCCTTCAAGGCACAAGCAGATTGTTTTAAGAAAGAACACAAATAATAAAGTATGACTGATTGAGTAAATCTTACAATAAGATCAATGACAACACACATATAGACATATGGGAAGCACAAAACACAGGAATGAACTCAAATTTCAAGTATTTGGCAAGAAAACATCAGGACCACAATATTACAACAAAGTAATGAAAAACTGAGGGGAGATTTTGAGTATTTGAGAAAGTTCTATCATCAAAACAGAAGCAGAGAACCTAGACATGCTACAAGCTACGGTTAATCTTCTAATATTGAAACATCATTTGCCAATAAATCTAGTAGACTGTTTAGGCTAGTAACACTGACTAAAACACCAAATAATGACATCCTAGAATCAAATATACATAGATAGTTCAACCATAGCAAATACGGCTAGAAGAGACCGAAACGAAATGATGGCAACTCGAGACACTGACGTGCTTGAAGGTAATGAAACTGGAACAAAAACATGAAGAAAATTTCAAACTATAACGTAAAGATAGGAAACAATGATGAAGAGGACTACATCAAATTCATGAAATACATCAAATTCATGAAATACTCAAACATCTAACTTCGATGCAATGATCAACAAGCAAACGAACGTAATCGAATCTATTTTAAAATGCTTCAAGATGAGTATGAATTTTGGTTTTTAAATTGGTCATTCAATCGCAATTTTAGCCAATCAAACGTAATTGAATCGAAATCAATTGACTAATTTGATTACAAGACAAATTAATATAAATTTAAGAGATTTTAATATTATCAACCTGAAATAACTAAATTAAATACTTGAATTTGATTGATTAATTTGACTACATGACGAATTGATACAAATTAATTGAAGAGCTTTTAATATTATCATCCTGAAATAATCAAATTAATTACAAAATAATAATTCTTGAAATAAAAAAAATGACATTTATTTGAGAAAATATTTTTGTATTTTTGAAAGCTAATTATTTCAAATTGTCAAAATTAAAAGCTCAATGATTAATTTATACTATGGAGGGTAAAAATTAGATGTCAACATGGATATTCATTAAAAAAAATTATTATTTATTATTTTTAAAAATAATTATTATCCTAATGTTTAATATAAATTTGACATATTGTATCCTAATTCTATTTGAAGTCTAAAATTTTATCAACTAATGAGGCAAGAATACTATTTCAGTATCTATAAAATTATCTTTTCACCAATTTTTTATTTAATTTTAGTTATAATATTAACTTTTAAAATATATGGAAAGACATGATAAAATAAGGAGTTCTAACCGTGGAAAGACTTCTAAATCTTCCTTATTTGATATACTTCTACTTCTTTATTATTTGAATCAAGAAACCTCTAAGGAAAATCCTAATTTACCATGAGTTCTAATTAGTGATAGAATCTCTATATATAGGACCTTTATAAATAAATAAATAAAAAGTTGAATAGAGTTATATTGTTATTTTACATATAATTTGTAATATTTTTCTTTTGAAATTTTTACCTCTATATATACATCTCATGTTGTTTAATTTTTTTTCATAATGTCGTATTTTGTATTTATCTATCTAGACTAGATCATTCATTTTCTAATAACGTAATGTTAGTTTGTTTTGCAACATTCGTGACATAATTCATGAACTTTACCTTTTCGAAAAAAATAGAAAAAAGATTGACAGTGATAGTTGATGATTTGTCTTGTTGGTAAGTAATGCATTCTTTTTTCAATCAAATTTGGATTAATGGTATTTATTATTGAAAAATCTACCTTACTACAAGTAATTATTGTCATGCCCCGGGAGGGTACCCTAGACGTGACTTGCACTCGAAAACTATTGCTAGCCTCTAAGCGGACCACCTAGTCTCTTTGTTATTATTTAGTCAATTCATCAACAGAAATAGAAGTGATAATAAAGATACAATTCTATTAGTGGGCTCAATACTATCAATCTTAGTCTATCATAAGAAAATAGAATAGATAACAAAAGTCTCAATATAAGGAAAAGAAGAGGGAAAAAGAACCCCCAACATCAACATCAACATCTATGTCTATGAAGCCTCTATGCTATAGTCTGAGATGGTACCATGACAGGCCATGGCTACCCAAAATCAAATAAAAGATTAGAAATCCAAAGAAAATAACCATCCTTTAGATGAAGGGGAAGACTTACCACTGTCTGGAATAGAGAGCTTTGAAACTTCAACGATTGGGCTCCTGAAGTCCTTGGTCTATTGAATCTGCATCATAAGACGATGCAGCACCAGAGGGGCGTTAATACATGCAATGTACTGTATGTAAAACAAGCTAAAGTAAAAAGGAAATAATGTGCAATCCCGCATCAATCCCTCATCCTCACCTCAGAGTAAAGGACCAGACTCTATCACTTCGCTATCCATCAAACATTAAACTATCACATCACATCGGAGTTCTTATCATCATGAAATCTATCTGGGAGTTTCTATAATCGACAACTACTACCTATGAGCCGGCAGTAATACAACGAATAGATATCGTTGCACATCTGTCCAGTACCTTACTGGGGTAAAGGACGAGTCTGTTAATGGATCCAAAAGTTTGTCAACTCCCCTTTCGGGATAAAGGAAACATTCGCTTTCACGGTCCAATCCTCACTTACGATGGACACGTAGTTAATGGGTTCGAGTGGGACTCACTCTTACCTATTTTGGTGCTAATACTCCTCTCATGACTCAACAAGCTCATAAATCCATCAATCCATTAAGAACCCTCATCATCCAACCTCTATGGGCAAGATTATCTATCCAATCTAAGGGAATTACACTCAGTCAACTCTATCAATAATAATTTCAGCTATCACAGTCATCATCACACTCAACTCAGGACTCAGACTCAGTTAGACATCATTTTCAGACATTCAAGGTTCTAGACTTCCTCCTAAGTTCATTATTCAAGTCTCTACAGAGAGCAATTTTAAGGATCAAGTTACAATCACATAATAAAGAGCATATACAGTATGCTTTAAACATCATGATCATCAAATTAGGATACAAAAAATATAGTTTAAAGAATAAAAATAAGAATCCAAGATACTATCCAAGAAATTAAAGTAATTATTCAAGAAATTGCAAGACAACATCAATTCAAGATTTCTAGACATGATTTCTTCATCCTAACTCTACATTGGTACATGGAAGATCAATTACATGCTTTTGGGAAGCCTTTACATACTTGGAAAAGACAAATCTTCATTGAACTTTGAATCTCCTATCCTTCTTCTCTCTTAGACTTAGCATAAAATCTTTGAAAAATAATGGGTCTAAACCCTTTTCGTATGAATATATGTTTAAAAATTGTATGAGGGATATAAAAATATATCGAGAAGGATGAAATTTTCCTTTCTGAATTAAAATAAAAATCTGCATCCCCATACACTAGTGCGCGACGCGCATCTAGTGTTAAAATACACTTGTTTTGCATTTTCTTGATTTTCGTCAATTTTTTGAAAAAAATAAGTATGGTTCTGTGTCCTCTCCATGTCGCGGAAGGGGCACAGAAACCCTATTATTTTAGGCTCACTTTAAAAAATAAATCACGTCTTTTTGCGTTAAAGCCAAGTCCAGACCATTTTTCAACTCAATATTTTGCACTGATCACAAATTCAGTCTTGAATTTTCCATCAAGGCTTGGGAAGGCACGTTGTGCGCACGATAAAGTTTAGGGGCATTTTATAAATTTTACGGGGTGTTACATCATCTCCCTCTTGGAATCATTCGTCCTTGAATGATGAGTAAATGTCAAATGGTGACTCGAATAACCTAAGAACTTCACCTCATTCCTCACTTAGAACACTCGAACTCTTACTATCCATCATCTATCTATCTCTGTCTTAGATTCGGGAATGGGATAACACATGACTTCAACTTAATGGAAAAGAATACTCAGAATTGATAAGAATAAGAGTATTTACCTTCAACATCATCATCATTTGGCACAAATAGATGTGGGTATTTGAATTTCATCGCTTCCTCAGCTTCCCATGTAGCTTCCTCAACAAATTGATTCCTTCATAGGACTTTAATGGAGGCTATCTCTTTGTTCCTCAGCTTACAAACCTATCGGCCAAGTATCTGGACTGGAACTTCTTCGTATGATAAGTTGTCCTTCACACCCATACTCTCCACAGGAATTGCTAAAGCTAGATCCCCCTAAACACATTTTCAGCATAGATACATGAAACACTGGGTGAACTCCGTCTAGCTCGAAAGGCAAGTCTAGCTCATAAGCAACCTTCCCAATCCTTCGTACGAACTGGTATGGTCCGATGTAACGGTGACTCAGCTTTCCCTTCTTACCAAATCTCATGACACCCTTCATGGGTGACACCTTCGAGTACACCCAATCATCTACCTCGAATTCCAAATCTCTTCTTCTCACATTTGTATATGATTTCTGGCGACTGTGGGTTGTCTTTAACCTTTTCCAGATGACTTTCACCTTCTCCAAAGACTGGTGTACGAGGTCAGGCCCAATCAACTCAGCTTCCCCTTCCTCGAACCAGCCAATTGGAGATCTACATCTCCTCTCGTACAATACCTTATACAGGGCCATCTGAATGATGGCATAATAGCTATTATTATACGCGAACTCAATCAATGGTAAATGACCATCCTAGTTTTCTTTGAAGTCAATAACACATGCCCTCAACATATCCTCCAAAATCTAAATAGTGCATTCTGCCTGCCCGTTTGTCTGAGGGTGAAAAGCGGAACTCAAATTTACCTTCGTATCCAATCCCTTCTGGAAAGATCTCCAAAATTGAGAGGTGAATTGAGCTCCTATTTCTGAGATGATAGACAAGAGATACTTAAATTTACCTTTGTACCCAATCCCTTCTGGAAAGATCTCCAAAATTAAGAGGTGAATTGAGCTTCTCTGTCTGAGTTGATGGACAAGGGAACCCCATGCAACCTCACAATCTCCCGAATGTAAAGTCGGGCATACTCCTCAACCGTATAAGTTGTCTTCACCGCCAAAAAGTGGGCTGATTTAGCCATCCTGTCAACAATCACCCATATCAAATCAAACTGCTTTCTGGATGTTAGTAAGTCGGTAATGAAGTCCATGTTGATCACCTCCCATTTTCACTCTGGAATTTCAAAGTTCTGAGCTAACCCACACAATTTCTGATGCTCAACCTTAACCTGTTGGCAATTGGACACTTGGAAACAAATTCAACAATGTCTTTCTTCATCCCATTCCATTAATATACTTCCCTCAAGTCATGGTACATCTTGGTGGAGCCAGGATAAATGGAATATATCGTATATGATCCTTGGCCATGATTGTGTCCCGAACACTATCTTGGTGGAGCCAGGATGAATGGAATACCTCGTGCTATGAGTTTCGGCTTTGATTCTGTCTTGAACACCATCAACATCAGGTACACACAATCTCCCTTAATATCTCAATACCCCATCTCCCCCTTTGGAGAAAACCATCACCTTTTGCTTGTGAACCGCTTCTTTCAATTGAAGTAAGATAAGGTCTTGGTCTTGCTTTTCCTTCACCTCTGACACTAAGGATGAAACAGATCCATTCTGAACATTGACTTGCCGCAGGTTGAGCTCTTTTAGATTGAACACATACTGCAAGATTTTTGCTCAGTGAACACGTCCACATGCACTCCATACAGATAGTGACGCCAGATTTTAAGTGTGAATACCACTGGTACCAACTCAAAGTCTTGAGTTGGATAATTCTTCTCATGGACCTTAAGTTGTCTGGAAGCATAAGTTATCACCTTCCCCTTCTGCATAAGTACACAACCCAATCCCACTCTGGATGCATCATAGTATATCATAAAGTCACCCGTCCCGTTTGGCAAGGTCAATACTGGTGTTGTAGTCAATCTAGTCTTCAATTCCTGAAAGCTTTTCTCATATGCCTCAGACCATTGAAACTTTGCCTTCTTTTGAGTCAGCTTTGTCAATGGACTTGGTAGAGAAGAGAAGCCCTCCATAAATCTGCGGTAATACCCGGCTAAACCCAAGAAACTTCTTATTTCTGTTGGAGAAGTGGGTCTTGGCCAGTTCTTAACCACCTCAATCTTCTACGTATCAATCAGAATACCATCTCCCGAAATAACATGGCCTAAGAAAGCCATTGACTTGAGCCAAAACTCACACCTGTAGAATTTTGCATACAACTCATGAGCTTTGAGTGTTTGCAAAACCACTTTAAGGTGATTAGCATCCTCAAAGACCCATCTTTCTTATGCACGAATAGGACAGGAGCACCCCAAGGGAAGATACTAGGCCTTATGAAACCTTTCTCTAACAAGTCTTTCAATTGCTTTTTCAATTCTTTCAGCTCTGCGGGGGCCATCCTATATGGTGGAATTGAGATAGGTTTGGTCTCAGGAAGAACGTCAATCCCAAAGTCAATCTCCCTATCAGGAAAGACTCCGGGAAGGTCATCAGGAAAGACCTTGGGAAACTCATTCACTATCGGGACTGACTCAAGAGTAAGAGACTCAATATTCTTGAAACTCATTCACTATCGGGACTGACTCAAGATTAAGAGACTCAACATCATCAGACTTCACTCGCACGTGGTTGTAAATACAACCCTTGGATATCAACTTTCTATCTCTAAGATAGGATATGAATTTACCCTTAGGGGTAACAGAACTCCCTTTCCACTCTAAGATAGGCTCATTAGGAAATTGGAACTTGACAATCCGAGTTCTACAGTCAACAGAAGAATAACAAGCATGAAGCCAATTCATGCCCATTATTACATCAAAATCACCCATCTCCAACTATATCAAATCAGCTAAAGTGTCTCTATGATAAATAGACACCACACAATCCCTTTAAACCCTCTCAGCTAGGATAGATTCACCAGTAGGAGTAGAGACAGAAAAGGGCTCAAGCAAACACTCGGGAAAAATACCAAATTTTCTTGCCACATAAGGAGTTACTAAAGATAAGGTGGCAGTCAGATCAATCAATGCATAGCAATCATAAGCAAAGACACGAAGCATACCCGTGACAATATCTGTTGCAGCCTCTTGCTCCTTTCGGTTACCTATAGCATAAAGACGGTTTGTCCCGCCTCCTGTACCCATAGAAGTAGTACCCCCTCTGTTGATTACCTACTGGAGGTGCCATTGAAGACTGAGCTCTGCCGCTCCCCTCCCCTTGCCTCCTCTTCGGGCACTCATAGCTGAAATAACTAGCATGACCATAAACATAACATACATCCTTGCCCACACGACACTCTCCCAGATGAAGCTTACTACACTTGCTGCAATGTGGCTTTCCCCTTATACCTCGGGTCATACTAGCCTGAGATGGGGTGCCCGGGGTCCTAAAAGTCTGAAAACTCTGAGATTTCTGCTCACACGTGGCCAGATACACAGGGGCACTTGCTGTTGATGGTGCGGGATATGATGATCTCTTCTAAAAATAAGATTTATCACCTCTAGTCTATCTCTGTGGGCTAGGCTCATGTCCCGCTGACTTCACTTTCCTACTCAGATGCTTTTCTCTATCCCTTCTCTTATCTTCCTCTGTCTGCTGTGCATACACCATATGTCTGGAGATGTCCATGCCAGGAATCAGCAACACATCTTTACACTCTCTCTGCACATGTCTAGCCAGGCTAGACACAAATCTCTTCATCTTCTGCCTTATATCTTTCACCATCTCAGGAGCATACCTTGACAGTTTGATGAACTTAAGGCTATACTCTTTCACAGTCATCCCTCCCTGCTTCAAATTCACAAACTCATCTGCCTTCGCCTCCCTCAACTCTTGAGGAAAGAAATAATCAAAGAAGGCATCTTCAAACTCCTCCCATGCTGCAGGCTCCGCATCCTTTCCTCTACTCCCTTCCCACTGAGTGTACCACACATTAGCCACGTCCTTCAGCTAGTAGGACGCAAGCTTAACTCTCTCAATCTCGGTCACATGCATGGCCCTCAAAACTTTGTACATCTCATCGATGTTCTATGGGTCCTCCTCCACCTTCGACCCCGTATACATAGGCGGGTTCATCCTCAAAAAGTCCTTGAGTCGGGTTGCAGCTGAGGGCTCCTGTGGGCTAGAACTAAGAGCCTGAGAACTGTGGCTATTTCCCTAGGAGGCCACCAACTAAGTCAGCATAGTGATGGCTCCTCTGAATTCTGCCTCAGTAGTGGGAGCTAGCTGGGGCTGAGCAGGGGGCGCCTGAGGGACCTCAGCAGTCCTAGCAGGGCGTCCCCGTCTCCTCATCCCAGTCTGCATCGGAGCCTCTGGTTGGGTTTCTCAGCAACGGGAACTGGGACATCTCTTTGAGCAGTTGTTCTCTTGAGTGACATTTTTTGTAAGTGTAAAGCGCACAAGTTAAAAGCAGAATTTCACAAGTTAACTTTATAGCACAAACTCAGATCATAGAAGAAGGGTGACACTTCCTAATGTCCTATAGCCTCCTGTTTATGAAGTATAACACACCCATAAACAAGACTCTACCAGACACGGCTTTATAGACTCCCTAGGACACTCAAACTCTAGGCTCTCATACCAAGTTTGTCATTCTCCGGGAGGGTACCCTAGACGTGATTGGCACTCGGAGACTATTGCTAGCTCCTAAGCGGACCACCTAGTCTTTTTGCCATCGTTTAGTTAATTCATCATTGAAAGTAGAAGTGATAATAAAGATACAATTCTATTAGTGGGCTCAATTCTATCAATCTTAGTCTATCATAAGAAAATAGAATAGATAACAAAAGTCTCAATATAAGGAAAGGAAGATGGAAAGAAGAACCCTCGACATCAACATCAACATCTATGTCTATGAAGCCTCTATGCTATAGTCTGAGACGGTACCTTGACAGGCCATGGCTACCCAAAATCAAATAAAAGATTAGAAATCCAAAGAAAATAAGCATCCTCCGGATGCAGGGGAGGACTCACTACTGTTTGGAATAGATAGCTCTGAAACTTCAACGATCGGGCTGCTGAAGTCCTCGGTCTATCTAATTTGCATCATAAAATGATGCAGCGCCAGAGGGGCGTTAGTATGTGGAATGTATTGTATGTAAAATGGGCTAAAGTAAAAAAAGGAAACAATGTGCAATCCCTTATCAATCCCTCACCGTCACCTCAGAGTAAAGGACTAGACTCTATCACTTCGCTATCCGTCAAACATCAAATAATCACATCACATCTTCGGTGCTAATACTCCTCCCAGGACTCAACATGCTCATAAATCCATCAATCCATCAAGAACCTTCATCACCCAACCTTTATGGGCAAGATTATCTATCCAATCTAAGGGAATTATACCCAGTCAACTCTATCAACAATAATTTCAGCTATCACAGTCATCATCACGCCTAACTCAGGACTTAGACTCAGTCAGACATCACTTTCAGACATTTAAGGTTCTAGACATCCCCTAAGTTCATCATTCAAGTCTCTATAAAGAGCAGTTTTAAGGATCAAGTTACAATTACATAATAAAGTGCATATATAGTACGCTTTAAACATGATGGTCATCAAATTAGGATACAAAAAATATAGTTTAAAGAATAAAAATAAGAATCCAAGATACTATCCAAGAAATTAAAGCAATTATTCGAGAAATTGCAAGAAGACATCAATTCAAGATTTCTAGACATGATTTCTTCATCCTAACTCTATATTGGCACATGGAAGATCAATTACATGCTTTTGGGTAGCCTTTACATACCTAGGAAAGACTAATCTTCAAAGAACTTTGAATCTCCTCTGGAAACCTTCGCTTTTCTATCCTTCTTCTCTCTTAGACTTAGCGTAAAATTTTTGAAAAATAATAGGTCTAAACCCTTTTCGTACGAATATATGTTTAAAAACCATATAAGGGATATAAAAATATATCGAGAAGGACGAAATTGCCCTTCCTGAATTAAAATAAAGAAACTGCATCCCCATGCACTAGTGCGTGATGCGCACTAGTGTAAAAATACACTTTTTTTTGCATTTTCTCGATTTTCGTCAAATTTTTGAAAAAAATAAGTGTGGTTCCGTGTCCTCTTCGTGTTGCGAAAGGGGCGCGTAAACCCCACTATTTTAGGCTCAATTTGAAAAAAATAAATCGCGTTTTTTCGCGTTAAAGCTGAGTGGAGACCATTTTCTGACTCAGTTTTTCGCACTAATCGTAAATCTAGTCTTGAATTTTCCATCAGAGCTTGGGAAGGCACGTTGTGCGCACGATAAGGTTTAGGGGTGTTTTAGAAATTTTATGGGGTGTTACAATTATTTAATTTTTAAATAACTACACATACTTGAATTTTCTTTGAACAAATTAATTTCATGTTTCTAATTCAAAGTCGAAGTAGCACTCATGCTCAGAGAGAGTAAGCAACATCCAATATTAATTTATTATTTTTAGTAAGAACAAACCTACTAATAGAACACGATAATTCTTTGAAATAATTTTACTAAGAATATATTAAAATAGTCTATAATTTGTGTACATTAAGAAAAAAACTATAGATTAATAACAATTAAAATTTTATGTTATGATCGTCAACAAGAAATTATCATCTATCTTGTGGGAGGAAAATGTTAAAGTAGAGGTAATATAATTTTTATATATATATTTATTATTAGACGCATGACACACATGCAATACACATATACTAAATTAACATTACTTTAAAATATGAAGGTCCTTAGAGATATTGATTGAATTTTCTACTCTCCATTAAACTGATACACATGTAATACACATATACTAAATTAACATTACTTTAAAAATATGAAGGCTCTTAAAGATATTGATTGGATTTTCTACTCTCCATTAAACGACTTTGTAATTAAAAAAAATTATCATTTACTATTTTCCTCAAATTATTATTTGATTCCATTTAAAATATTTAAAATTGTGTTCTAAAATATATGATAAAAGAAAAATATATTTTTAAAAATTTAGAAGTCTCAAATATATGAGGAGAGGTAAATATAAGGTAAGAGATATATTACGCGAATTAATAATTAAAGAATCCTGACATATATAGCAAAAAATATATTTTAAAAATTAAAGAGTTGTAAAATTGGTAAGAGAAAATTGTTTATGGTAAGAAGTATTAGGAGAATTAATAATAAAAAAATCCTAAAATATATGACAAGAGAAAATTATATGGTAAGAATTCTAAGGTATTCTCTCATCAAAATGTATGAAGTTTTTATATTCTTACGTTATTTGTTATTAGCAAGATAAAAAACATGATATTTTCTTTTTTCTATAATTTTTATTTTTAATTATTTTAAGAAATGTCACTCCATTAGCATTTTTTATATAACACTATTAATTACGAAAGTCAAGTTAGATGAAATAGTTAAATCTGAGTTAAGTATATCAATGTGTATATATTAAGTACAATGTAAACACTCTTGACAGATGACTTTTATTTTACTTTTGGTGCAACTCCAAGTTATCATTTTTCGTTTTACCGCTATCATTGTTGTTAATGTTAATTTTTAGAAGTTTTATATTTAATATTGTATTGTACCCACACCAATTTACTAATTTTTTATATATAAATATATATTTATTATTAATTAATGTGATATACACATAATACAACAAAATTAATTGTCATTTACAATTTTCTTCTCAAACTATTATTTTACTTCGTTATAATATTTAATATTAAGAAATCCTAAAGTATATGATAAGAGAAAAATATAGAGCATGAGATATTAGGTAACATAATAATTAAGGAGTTCGAAATATATAGTAAAATTAAAAATATTAAGGTGATTTTAGACATCTCAACAAAGACATGGTTGGTAAAAAGTTGCACCGATTAGTTTTGTTAATTTTTGTTCTTTTACTTATGAAAGTTATCTATATTTTCAATATTTCATAATTAATCAATCTTTATTAACAGATTTTTTTCGTCTATGTTGATCAACAAAAATCCAACTATTTGTTCATCTATGGAGGTGAACAATACTCTTCAAATTATATGTAATAATAAGAAAATCTAAATTTTTAATTTTTTAACTCTCAAGTACAATAAGATGAACCACTTCGAGATTTTTTCCTTTATTATTTGAATAGTAACTTATTAATTCAAAGTGTTATTACTCCAAAGAAGTTAAAAGATTATTCTTTTTATTCTCATGTTTATGAAAAATCAAAGTGTCGATTTTTTAAATTATGTTATTTGACAACATTTTTTAAAGAATCATGAAAAAAAGTGTTTTAAAATAATATTTAATGAAATATATTTTTCCAAATTTACCTTTTTTAACAAAATATAATCATTTTGATCCCGAATAAAATAAATAGAACTATACAAATTATTCATAAAATATATCATTTACGTTATATTTAAATTAAATGTATGTTTAGGGTCATCCATTATTATTCTATTTACTTAGAATTATTTCATTTACTTAGATTTATGTAGACTAGGTATGAAAAAAATTTTTGGTAGAAAGCGTTATTCTCGAATGAGGTCTGTCAAGTTTGAATTTGAATTAGTTGGATTTCAATACGGATTCTGAACATCAGATGAATAATTTTGAAAAATGTATATTCTTATAACAATATTAAGAATTTTCAAATTTTTATCGTATTTAATTTAATAATATTGACGTGACACACACGTATATCCAAAACTCTTAAAAGTTCTTTTATGTGAGGCACAAGATATAATATTTTAAGAAAAAATGTATAATTATTTTATTCTATGTTTAATTGAAAATATTAAGTAGTGTCTAACTTATTTATACCATAATAATGTAAGAACTTGACGATACTTGTTATGAAATAATAATCCTTTTCGAACTGTATGACCCCTAATAATAATCTTATTCAAATAAAGACGAAATATAAATGACAGTCGAGTATCGTTAAGGACCCAACGCCAACGGCAATCAAAATCTACAACACAGTAGAAAAAAATGATGCTAGGCGTCAAAACGTCAGGAACTGCGGCTTACTCTCACTTCTTATCCCCTCGTTCATTCCGTCCCACCCCCGTGGCCGTCACTCTTCGCCATCTCAAGCCTTATTCTTCACATCGATCTATCGAAATGTCTGCTGAGCAATTCGTCGAACATGTGGTGCTCTTCAAAGCTAAGCCTGATGCTGACCCTTCAAAGCTTAACGCGATGGTCAACAACCTCAATAGCTTGACTTCTCTCAGCCAAGTTGTCCATCTCACTTCTGGTCCCCTTATACGCGACAGATCTTCTTCTTTTTCATTCACTCACATGCTTCATTCTCGGTACAAGTCTAAGTCGGACTTGGGTGATTACTCTGCACACCCCGACCACGTCAGTGTTGTTAAGCAATACGTCTTGCCGGTGGTTGATGACATCATGGCCGTCGATTGGGTGCCCACAGATTTCTCCGGACCGACTGTTGTGCCGCCTGGTTCGGCAATGAGGCTGACATTTCTTAAATTGAAGGAGAATTTGGGGGAAAATGAAAAAATCCAAGTTTTGAATGCGGTTGGGGGAATCAAAGAGAAATTCTCTGGGATTGAACAGTTGACTGTTGGGGAGAATTTTTCTCCGGCTAGGGCGAAAGGTTTTTCGATTGCTTCAATTGCGGTTTTCCAGGGAGTGGATGAATTGGAAGCTTTGGAGTCGCAAACGGAGCTGGCGAATGAGCAGAAAGAGAAGGTTAAGGACTTTTTGGATGGTGTTGTTGTGGTGGATTATGCTGTTCTTCCTGCTCAATCAGCTAGCCTGTGAGAAGGCTTATGATCAGCAGATGAGGTTATTCTTGCCTCTCTCTAGAGTTAATTTATCTATGTACTGATGATTTGCGTTCAAACATGCCTAAATAAATTCAGTTATCCTTCGTAGTTGGGATGCATTGTTTTTGCATCTTCAATTTTTCCAAATGTTTCCTTCTTATTATAGCATTCCCTATGCTTGTCATCCAATCTAGCATGAACTTTCGAAAGGTGACTGCTTAATGCACTGCAACAGTGATGTTTTAGCAGCTCCAGGACAATATGAACCTGATATGTGTGGTTGTTTGTTCTCACAAAAATGGTTTGATAACTCTATCTATAAGTCTCAGAAGAAAGTGATAGGTGAAAGGTAGAAAGTTAAAACTGTAAATATGACATTCAAAACAGTGCGGATCATCACATGACCTTCAAAGCCTCTTGCAATCTCAGGATACCATTTCTAGTAGATGACTTCATTTGAACGTTGATTGAAACATGTTGCTATGCTTCAACTACTAGATGCATCAGAAGAGACAACTCTTTGACTTGTAAGAAGTTCCAGAACAACCACACTGAATGCATAAACATCAGTTATATCATTAACAACTTGTTTGGATGATGGTTTTTCGTGGTATAGTATGGTACAGTTAGTAAGAGAACACGTTTGTTTTGATTATTTCATTAATTATATGATATGATTTGGTTTTACGGTTTTATAACCATGAAAACCCTCACTTTTTGAAAACACCAGTTTAGTAGTATCTCATGGTTCTTTAATTTTTTTTCCAATTATACCCTTATTTTAAATAATTCTAATTTATCCTTTAACTTTACCCTAATATATCTAGTGCTTTCACAATTGTATTACTCATTTTTTTCCCTGCATCAACTTTTGAAACTTCTCTTTCGCCTCTTGTTTCTTCTCTCACATTTCAATCTTGTATGTATGTTTTGCTAATGTATGTTTTCTGTGTTATGTTTGTATGGATTGGAGATGTAATAGTTTGTTCCCCTACTTGATTGATTCTATATATTTATTTAAAAAAAATTATAAAAAAAATTAATAAATTTAATATTTTAAGGGTATTTTTGTGAATTTATCAGTTATGATACAATACCATATAGTCAAATCAAACAACAAAATTATCATTAACCAGTAGCAAACTATACAGCCTATCCAAATATTGTATTGGACTGTACAAAATCATACTGTGCCGTACCGTACCGTACCATACAATACATTATGAAAACATGGCAAATTACCATCCAAATAAAGGGTAAGTTGACTAGATCGAAAGTATTCAGTGTCCAAATAACAGAATGTGCCTCTAGCTTGTGTTGTTAAGTGATTCTTTTCAAGAGGAACAAATCTTAAAAGGCCAAAATCAGAAACCACGGCTCTATAATTCTCCTCCAATAATATATTATACTTGCCTTGATATCTCTTGTGGAAAACAGTACAGGGAGCACATGAATGCAAATATGGAAGTGCCTTTGCTTTTTCTCCAGCAATTCACAAGCAATGCTCCTAAGAGAGTGTGATTGCTCGTGTCCTTGAATTACTAGGGATAGCCCTAGAGCTTCCATAAAGAACACTAAATTGTATTAGGCAATACTTTTGACTACTTTGGTTTTTGACTACTTAGGTGAGAAGTATCAGCACTCCTCATTTTGTATTTAAATTAACTGGTCACTTGATAACACTATTTAGGAACTCAAATGTTGGTTGAAAACTGTATTTTTTGTATATAGCTTATCACGAGTGAGAAGGACCATTTTACTTCGATCTTTCTAGTTTTAATTTAATTTAGGCACCTGAGGCTTATTTCTGGTGCATCTCTCTTGCTGTTCCTTTCCCACTTTTGTATACCATATTTCCACGTTCAGTTTAACCCACTTACCCCTACCACCACCACCATGACCCCCACAACCACTTTACACTTCCTTCCGGTTGATCTAATGTTTTTCCACATTCTGTCTCTTTCAATTGGGGTATATAATTGAAGTAGAGCATCTATTAAGCATGGAGAAGGGCATTGTTTCGATTGAAGGGGTTGGCTGATGTCCATGGATACTTAACTGATTCTAAGGAGTAGAAAAGGATGCTCCAACATTGTTGAACATAATGCTCTACTAATTTGAAATGAATTGAATTATTGAAGAAATGAATATGCATCAACCATGATATACTTATCTTTTGCAACATAGAGGCTTAAAAAGAATTGTGATATTCTTGCGATTCCTTCTTGTTCTGTTCGATATTTTTGTAATTCAAAAAAGTGAAATTTGACGAGTAAATGGCAGCTCGCAAAGATCTTATTGAGTACAGTGGTTTATTGAATAAAAATACTTATCTAGACTTTTAGTCTCTGGTAGATGTACGTCCTTTGTACCCTTCGGGGTGGCCCAACGGTTTGGACTAGGGGCTTTCATGTTGGAGGTCTCAAATTCGAAATCCCTTGCCAAGAGCAAAGGGTTTTCCTTGCCTCGGACGCATTACCTTTCTTGTGTAATTTGTGAGCTATGGCATTGGATCGGGGATTTAAACACTATGTGCACTCAAATGATAGCAACAACAAGTTTCTATTGTCATTAATAAAAGATATATGTCCTCCTTAGTCTTTGGTAGATATACTTTCAAGGGTGTCATTTATTCACATGCTGGTTATGAGATAATATAATGCATGGGCTATTTATGAGGTGAATAATAATGAAAGGGTTGTCAGACGATGAATACTAATGTAGGGGTTGTTACGTATGAAACAATAATACATGGAATGTTATGTATAGATTACATACTTTAAAGACATTTTGATCTTTATAAAAGACATGTTGATCTTTAAATACTTTGATGTATGTATGTTTTGCTAATGTATGTTTTCTGTGTTTACTCTTGTTTCGCATTCTATTCAGCATGAAATAATACATAGAGAGGGTGGGGGTTTAGAAATGGATCAGTTTGCTCAGCTTCACCCCTTCAGTTGTGTATATTTTGAAGTTCAATTGGACGCTTGAACAACGTGATGTCCTTATTGTAGATCAATAGAAAGATACTCACACTTTTAGGTAGTCCAATTCCACGTAAAGATATATAAGCACAAAAGGCTTGATTTCATTATCAAAGTAAACACCGATTGGAGTTGCATACGAAGGGGAAAAATGCATGCTTTGAACAGAATTTATTTAATTGTGGAATGTAATCTCAAGGAATGTTATTATGCTGATGTTGTCACCACATACATTTCTTAAGAAATATCCGGAGTATGGTTGGTAGCTATGTATACTAAACTAAATTGAAGAACACTAATGAAAGGATTTAAGAAGGTAAAAAACAATGCAAATATATTTGTTCTGACATAACTCAGACGAGATTGCGTGTTCTCTGAAAAGAATCTGGAAGCACAAAGGATTTGACTTTAATTAAGTGCCATTAGAGAACATCGAATGAAACTCCATTCTTGCATAAAATTATTCCAGGATTATTTATTCGCAATTGCAGTGTTGTGATCTCATTACTGACAAATTTTCTTGGGGCAAAAAGGAAGATATTTGTAGGGAAACAAAAAAGAAGTGACCGGAGCTAGCTTATTATCTTTCCACACTTGTAAATAGTTGTTTAATAAAATTCATAATAATCTATTTTATAGTCGGTGATTACAAGAGTGACATGAATATTCCTTGCCTTATCGGGTCAAATAAATTGACCTCGTGGGGGGGCGCCTGATTTTTTCGTCCAGGGTTATTTTCCAACAAATACGAAGGAAGATAATTGAGATTACAATGAAATATTATGGGACGAAGAAATTCAATTACACAATTGAAAATCAACAAACCATTAACCTCCATTTATATTAGTAAATTACTGCTACATATTAAGAACACTTGATTGGATTCAACACGTTTAAGAAGTAGCAACAGACTAACATTGGCATATATATCCACAAGAAGAACACCATTGCGCTCGACTTCCAGACTCTTGCCACCAATTTTGATTTGACCTTGGATGGTAAATTGTCATTTGATTAAATAGATATTTTCAAATTTTTTTGAATAAATTTATTTATACTTTTAACATTTATAATTTACAAAATTTATTTATTTATTTATTATTATTTTTTAATATATTTTTGTTATTATTTTTATAAATTACATCATCATCGTCATCATTATTTTAAGTGCATTATGCATTTTTAATATCTTATTTAGTTCAAAAATAATAATTTTCATACGTAGACACTTTTGCATACTTATTTTAATACTAGATGCACTGCCCGCGCCAGTGCAAGCCCAATAGCGTGAATGGAAATAATATTGAATGCAAATAATGAAGCAACGTGGAAACTTTATCATTAGTAGTCGAAAGAGAGTTGCAACCCAGGATATATGCTGGAACTTTATCAGTATTACTCACAACCAAAAATATATACGCAAGTCAGAAAGTAGCCTAGGGGAAGGGTAGACCAAGTTACAGCCAAAAATATACATCTTGAAGTGCTATTAGCTAGGCCTATTAAGTTACAAGAAGTTACGCCTATTAAGTTACAAGAAGTTACGCCTATTAAGTTACAACAACTTGTTGATGCGTGCTATATCTTGTTGCCAATCTTCGAACTGTCAGCAGACTGTTGTTATGTAATCGGTAGCTAATATGGAAAAAGGGAAGACAGTAGGCCGTTTAAAGTAAGTGTCATACCACTATGGTACTCAGTAACAGCAACTCGTTTGGCAATAAACATGAAAAGGTTTTTCCTGCACAGCCAAACCATTAGCAAAATCTGGGAAAAGAAACGTTTGAAGACACTATTTTTATACGTAAACCGATAGAACAATATATCTGATTCATGTTGGTGGCTTCATAAGAAGATGTATAAAATGGCTCTCTTTATGAATTATGACTTAAAATATGTGCACAATTCTGATGCAGTACGGAAGAATCAAATCAGGTTCTAAACTTTAGGCATTTAGCTAATCCTTATACGAATCGTATAGGGACGTAACTAAACAAGTGTAATAGCTTTAAAATGAAATTAGCAGCTATTTTTCTTTATTTAAAAACATTTAAAGTCAAGTGAAATGTCTTACTTGTCATCCATGACGATGGCCTCTCGGTACCTCTTGGTTTGGTTGGCAGTATATTGTAGCGCGCTGCAATTGGCTACAACCGCTAGCAATCTGTTGTTATCAATTGTAAGATGACCATATGCGATTTGGTGAAGTGAACGCGGAAGGAAACAAGTGGAAACCTTATGAAATTCAACACCTAGCTGCTTTTTGTCTAGATCCAAAAAAGAGATTGTATGCAATTGCGAAGGAGGCGGTAGTGGTGTCTCTGAAGTATCCTCACTTGTAATAGGTTCAACAACTGTATATCTATCGATAACCCATTCAAAAGTGTGAACTGGTATTGAGTACGGCTGTGGATCCCTAACCTTAGCACCCGATAACAAATATGTCTTCAAAGGGATAAAGCGATCGCGAAATCGGGCGATGTCATCCCCGTATAATACTATTGCAACTTGTTGTTCCTGTAAATAGTCAAAGTAGAGGAGTAGCCAAATATTTTAATAGAAATATTTTTAATATATTCCAAGTGGGAGTACATTCTCATCTTGTACGATTACAGTCTGAAAGTGCACAGTATGGTCTTTGCTATCTCGAGGACGAAGCTTCTCAACCACCTGAATCTTACATATCCAGTCTAGAAGCCCAGGTATAATTGCATCCACGGTGAGCCTGTGTTCCATTGCGCTGGGAAAAAGCAGACAAGTATAGTGATATCAACTTCTTCAAATTCACCATAATTATGAAGGCCTAATATTAAAGGTCTGAGAAACAGCTAATCCAAAAGCCTCCATCAAGGTTTGAGTTATGTTTTTCCACAGAAGCATTTTGACAAACACGTTGGACGCGGGAGTTGTTTGAAAGCAGAAAAACATAAGTTGACAAATAATTCAACAAATTCAAACAATAATGGAAGCATCCACTCTAATTTTCAAAGCATCAACTTTCTCAAGTTGACTCTAATTATAAACGCATAATTTTAAAGGTTCAAGAAAGAGCAAAGGCAGGGGCTTCGAGCCATAACTGGATGGATAAAGCTCTAGAAAACAACTAATCGAATACCTTCAACAAATCGAGGACAATTACATACAGAGGGTCCAGATGGAGGAGACGATATGCAAGGTAACAGGGAACTGTGAAACGAAGTAGCGTGGAAAGCCTTCCAGAGAAATCACCGACTCTGTCGTGGAGGACGAAGGTGCTGTTCAGCTGCTTTGGTAGCAGCTGCGCAGCTACGGAGAAGCGACGCGTGGAAAGTGCACCAGAATCATTGTCGTTGACGCGACACGTGAAAAGTGCACCCAGAATCACCAAGTTTATCCAAGGAGAAGAGAAGTTGAAATGGCAAGAAATTGAGTAGAAATTGAGGTCCACATGCTTTGTAATAGCAAAAGGGTACAAATTGGGTTTTATGTCAATTAAATGGGAAAGTACAATGACAAAATAGTGAAGCACCATTTAGTTTTACTAACAAAATGTTAAGCCAATTTCTATTCTGCCCCTGGCTAGGGAAGCAAGCATGTCGTTGATTAGGTGCTTCCCTACCTTCTCATGTACAAGAGAAATATATTATGTACATATATGTATTTCTTTTATATAAATATTATTATATGATTTACTTATTCACAGTAATGTATATATTAGGATTATTAATTAAATGATATTCTATTTATTTTTTCTTCAATTTATTTAAATCATAACCTTTTTTTAAACCCCAATTTATTTAAATTTTGGTCAATTTCTTTACAATTTTTTTGATTTTAGTCCAATTGAGTAAATTTATGGCCCAATTTCAAATTCCCAAATTCAATTTATTTAATTTAAATTCGGACCACCCGTTTTTATCTAGATCTAGCCCATATTCTTTAAAATATAATCTTGGTCGTCCATTTATTTAATTCAATGGCCAAACTTCCCCTTTTTTTCCTATTTTACTATACCCAACCCCAACCCTAAGCAATTTCCTCTTGTTACCGTCCACTCCATAGTGCCACGCCTCTTCTATCTTTCTCACCAGCGAACAACCACAAAACCATTGCTGCTCTCACATCCTATGTCCCACAACCACTAAAAAGGACCACCAAAAAACCCATGCAGCTGTGATGACAACACTTTCTCCTCTCCTCTTTTTCCCTCATCTTTGTGCCAAACTCGCGACCCCATCTTACTGCCAAATCCCACCTCCCTAGCTACCTCTTTCACCAATAATGACCCCTTCCTTTCGCGATAGTCACTAGGCGACCCCTTACCCTTCTTTTTTCTCCGGCGAAGCCACCTGTCGGATAATCCGCCGCTCTTCTCTCCGGTGAACCGCCACCAAGTGACTTCATCTCTTCTCCAACGACCTCCTCATTTATTTCCCCTTTGTCTCTGGCAGACCTCCCATTTTCGTCAGAGACAACCACCGAACAACCCCGTACTCCTCGTCAAAAACCCCCTCCTTGCCGAAAAACTCTAGCACTCACCTATCTGTCTCCTTTCTTCCCTCGCCGACAAGACATCAAATCAGCCAACACTGCCCTCCTTTGTCGATGGACAACAACAACATGAACACCTCTTATCGACCCCTCCAGTGATGATGACAAACCACCATAGTCAAAATTGGATCGATTCCAGTATGCTTCATATCACCTAATTGCTAGTCTTTTTCTTCTTTCAAAGTACAAGCGTAAGACATGAAATTTACTCTCTGTTTATGTTCATTGTTACATGAATTTCTTGAATCGATTTTCACCTCATCATTGCTTTTTACTATTCTTCATGATTACAAGGGGTTGAATCTCACCCACAAGTTGAGCATTGAATTATCATCAGAATTTTCTAACATTGTCTGATCCTATTATCATTTTTGCATCTTTGGTGTCAAATTACCATTTTAATTATTCATGGCATTGTACATATCATTTGTGATCTATTTTCTGGTGAATTTGAGTCGATATATCTTTATGTGTTTAGCTTCTCTAATTAGAAGTCCTTGTGTTAATTCTCCAACTGCATAAAGACTGTTGGTATTTGTTTCTTTTGGTAAATTATGATTTTACGTCTCCATTCTCTGAATTGATGTGTTCTTCCTTATGAAAGGTTGGACAACTTATACTCTCCTATTCTTGGTAAATTGATTCTTTTCCATTTTAATTTGACGATGATGTTTTCTTTTATGCCTATCTTTGATTGGAAATTACATACTTGATTTAATTATGGTATGATCTGACTCTCTAATTCAAGGGCTTGATCTTTGGGAAATAAGAATAGTACTTACTAATTAGCTTACCAATTAGTAATCTCCTATTCATGACAAGCTTTAAAATGGCTGATAGCCTTTGATTTTGTTCTCTTCCTTTTATGAATTTCATATTGCAACCATCTTCGGTATAGAAAAAGATTATAGCATGATTTTTATTGTCACGACCCGACCACTCAGGTCATGATGGAGCTTGTTGGATCCCGTCTACAGGCCAGTCAACCCAATGTTCACATCACCTGTCTTGAATCAATAGTGATAAGGATACCAACAACATATAAGTACGGAAAACACAAACTTACATAGGACCTGGAAGTTATCTGTATAGAGTTACTATAGACTCAAATTAAATTATACTCCCTCTGTTTCATATTATGTGTAACTTTTCATTTTTCAAGAGTCAACACAGTTTGAGTTTGACTGAGAATTTGCGCATGAAATCTTCAAATTTTTTGAAATAAAATTTATATATTTTCAAACTACATAAAAAGTACTACAAGTCACGATAATTGATAATTCAAAATATTTAAAACATATATGAAAATTTGGTGGTCAAAGATAAATTAGTTTGACTCTCAAAAAATAAAAAATGACATACAATATGAAACGGAGGGAGTGCATATCTATATACATAACCAGAATAGCCATCTACACATACAAATCCAAATTATATATGCAAGGGCAGTGTCTGAATACAAAAGACGACCCATTAGACAGGAGGAGATTGCAAAATGTCCAGAGTTGCTGATGCTCACCAATGTCTCCTGAATCATCTGCACACTCCTAACTTAGCGACTGCAGCTAGTACCTGGGTCTGCACTATGGGAAGATGTAGAAATATAGGGGTGAGTACCAAAAAAGGCACCAAGTAGGCATCATCGATTGACCAAGTAAAATAATGAACATACATAAAGCCCAAATATGTAGAAACTGCAGCAGTGTAGAAAAACAAACCCAGATCAAGGTATAGACATGTTGGGAAACCCTCAACCACAACTGAACCAATGAAGAACAATGATGAACTGAACCAACCCAAGTGGTGAACATCAATATTGATTAACGAAGACTGTGTAGGCTAATACTTAAACTGCCCCCAACTGAGGCATAGTGCTGTATGTGGGTGCAAGGCCCTAGTATTTATGCATGTACGCCAACTGGGCCCCCATACGCCTAGAAGGTACACCCGCACACAATATGGAACCAACTGATCATCACAGATTCTCTCAGAACTATCATAGAATCCCATAGAACCATCATAGAGCCTAGCTCTCCACATCATCAGAACAAGGTCTGCTGTACATGAGTGTAAGGCCCTAGTGTCTAAGCCTGAATGCCCCCATAAGCCCAGGAGGTACACCCACACACATTGAGGGCGTAAATAGGTGGAGTGGTATTAACAAATGGTATGAAATCTTAACTAGTGCAGGATACAATATCACATGGGGCCTCAAACCCTTAGCGATCGGTATCACATGGGGCCTCCCAGACCAAACTTGACGTTCCGGATCCAATAGTGTGGTCAAAAATTTTGTTTGGAGAATAGTTCCCGAGGTCTGTAGGCCACGATGATCGGTATCACATGGGGCCTCCCAGACCAAACTTGACGTTCCGGATCCAATAGTGTGGTCAAAAATTTTGTTTGGAGAATAGTTCCCGAGGTCGTTGACTAAAGTCAACTATTGACCCATTCCGGAGGTTAAATTTGCAAAACTCGATATAATTGCACTGGACATGCTCCTAGCCTAATTTAGCCATTCCGAATCTGATGAAACCGTGAGAATTTTGCTCTAAGGCCATTTACTAGGTTTTTACCAGAAAATTCATTTTATAAGTATAATCTCTCGTTTAACTCAAAAAGCTATATAATTGTCAAAATGATTCACCCAACGACCGAGCAATCAATGTCAATAAGTTGCAAATAACTCAAGATTACTATACAATTGCTCAAACTGATAAAATATTCTCGCAACCACAAAAATGACTTGGAGGGTTATTACATTTACATAGATTTTGTGTATTTGCTTATGGAAACTAGAAGTATTGCAATTCGAAATGCACATGTCTTGGCATTTGTGTATATCAAACATGATTTGCATTATTGTATTAGTTTTCTTTTTGGTGTGGATCACTCTCTTTATTTATTTTGTTGATTTAATTATTGCTCATAATTTATCCTCCTCACTCCTTGATTTACTCATGAACGGATTCTCTTCTCTTTTACCATTTTGTCTTCCACATGCGCTATATAATCACAACCTTTTTCCTTCTGGGCCTTCAGACGCCACACTTAAGCATTAGAAAAGAACTTTCTTGTAATGACCCTTCAGGTCATTCAGTGTAACTGTGTATTTTGCGCTAGTTAGAGCATTCCTATAGCGGCTCCAAGTCATTTGTAACTTGCTGACACTAATAGTCCAGTCGGCTAGTCGTTCGTCTTGAAGATTTGCAGCTTTCCACGTTAAAGGTCCGTTTAAAGTTGAAAAATGAGTTTAGCACTAAAGTATGAGTAAATGTCCTCAGAACAGAATTATGACAATTCCATTAGCTTCGGAATGGATAAATTAGGCTAGAAATATGGTCGATTTGAGTACCGAGGCTTTCGATGTTAGTTTATATCGAGTTTTGCATTTTAGCTTTTAGAATAGACCAATAGTTGACTTTAGTCAACATTTTTAGAAAATGTGTCCGATTGAAAATTTTGACAGTGCAGTTAGCTTCAGAACGTCGAGTTAGGTCTAAGATGACCTTTCATTCGGTCCCCAAGGCTTTCGGGTGCATTTTGGCCCCCTCGGTGGAAATTGAGTTATTTTGAAGTTAGAAAGTAGGACCCACATTTGAAAGTAACGACCTTCGATGGTAATTTCGGCCACACTGTTGAGTCTGAAATGTCATTAACATTTAGATTCCATATACGATTTGTGTTTTTTCGGCTTCGAATGAGTTCAGAGCATTGAAATCAAGGATTTGATGTTGGCTGAAAATCTGGTGTAGACGATCGCATTACGATCTGGTGCTGGAGGGTCCACTATATTTGTAGACATTGGGCATTCGGGAGAATAATTTGGAAGACGATCGCATTACGATCTGGTGCTGGAGGGTCCACACGATCACAATGTTCCAGCGAGGAGTGGAGGGTCACAGTCACAACCTATAGGCCATCGTGATCACAATGAGCAGATCAACAATTATAAAGGGCTAGAAATTCCAGATTTCGCGAACAAACATAAGAAAACTTTGATTGACGATCTTTTCTTCGTTCGAATATCGATTTCAGTGATTCAAAAGGCTAATTTGTGTGATTTTTAGAGGAACATTGTGGAAGTGTCAAAAATTACGTTTGGCACACGATTTGAGGTAAATTTCATGGTTTTGCTACTATATATTGTTGTTGCTTGTCGAAAACTTTGGGCAGTGATTTCTTGGTCATTTTGGATCTGATTTCAGTGTAATTTGGGTCTATCTTGAATGTCTTCTCAAGGCGCACATGGTGGTGTTGTCGGAATTCATTGATCGAGTTGCATTTGAGGTAAAATTGTTGTGAGACCTGTTGTACATATTGTTATATATGTAAAGAAATGTTTTATGTTCTTAGGCTATTTCTCTAGCCAAGGGTTGCTCCTCAACCCGAATAGCCCAAGACTCCCTATATGAGAAACCTTTCTACTCAAAGCATTCGCCACCACATTGGCCTTCTCCAGGAGATATAAAATTATCGCATCATAATCCTTTAGGAGCTCAATCCACCTCGTCTCTCTCAAGTTTATGTTTTTCTGATTGGATATGTATTGTTCTAGAATTTTAAAGTGTGTGGCTTTGTGATTGGTCCAAGTTTTATTTTAGTCAAGATATAATATTTCTTTAAATTGTTTTGGCTTTATATATACATTCATATATGTTGTAAAGGCACACAAGACATTTCTTTCTCAACACTTAGAGAAAAAAATGGAGCAGATGATGTGCTGCAGTAGCAACCCTCTCGGGTTGCTACAGTAATCTTCATACAAAATTGTTGAATTTTGTTCTTTCTTCAATTCTAAGGCTTCAAGTCTAGTTTGTTGAGTTCCCCAAGTAACGTAGAAGCTTTGGTTTAGCAAGAAAACGCTTGAAATTTCCGAATTGAAGTTTTGAAGTTGTGAAAGGGTTGTGAAGGTAAGTTGAACTTTCTCATCTTTTGAGTTGAATTAAAGGT
>DF363840.1:64636-80307 GCA_000787875.1 Solanum virginianum | reverse complement strand
TTTCCCATGTATAGCTCCTCGTCAGGTCCAGCAGGAGTGTAGGTTGTAAATTCCTCCTTAACGGCACACACATGTCGTGTGGCGCCCGAATCAAGCCACCACTCTTTTGGGTTACCAACCAGATTGCACTCAGACAGCATTGTACACAGGTCATCAACATCTTCCACCATGTTTGCCTGACCCTTATTTTTCTCTTTGTCCTTCTTAGGGGCACGACAGTTGGGACCTTTATGGCCTGCTTTACCACAATTATAACAGTTGCCCTTGAACTTTTTCTTGTTAGGATACTTCTCCTTTCCAGAATGCCTCTTCCTCTTATTGTTTTTTTTTGGAGTAGCATCTTCAATGACATTTGCCCCTTCAATCGGTGAACTCTTACGGTACCTCTTCTTAGTAGTTTTGTTATCTTCCTCGATCTTGAGGCGAATCACAAGATCCTCTAACTTTATTTCCTTTCTCTTGTGCTTAAGATAATTCTTGAATTCTTTCCATGAGGGTGGCAACTTCTCAATCAATGCAGCCACTTGGAATGCTTCATTCACTACCATACCTTTAGCAATAAGGTCATGGAAGATAAGTTGAAGCTCTTGAACCTGGGTTCCAACAGTTTTTTCATCCACCAGTTTGTAGTCTAGGAATTTGGCAACCATAAACTTCTTCAAGCAAGCATCTTTGGTTTTGTACTTCTTTTCGAGTGCACTCCACAGTTCTTTGGAGGTCTCTACTGTACTGTAGACGTTGTACAAATCATCTTCTAAGGCATATGGAGTAGAAAACTACAGAAGTTTTAATCTCCTTAAACAGAATACAGATTATATATTATAAATAATTTCCTTAAGATTGTTATCAATATGTATTACAAAAAAAAATAAGAACAGTGTCTCAAAATTATGTAAGAACAGAAATCGAGCCCACTGAATGCACAGTGTGTACTTAAGGAAATTATTCCTCTCAATGTACCCGAGGTGTTGGAATCTTTCTTCACAGGATAGAACGATTTACTCACCAAAATAGCGGTACAACAAATTAAGGTGAATGTGAATCACTCGAAGGTAGTATATCACACGAGAATTTGAAGAAGTGCAGGAAAAAAGAAAATGGATGTCAGAGGTTTTTTCGTAAGGAACAATTCTGAGGATCAACAGAAATATATAGCCTGTTTGGGAAACGAGTTACAACTTTTCAGATAAGGTTTGCAACTTTTCATGAAAGGTTGCAACCTGTCAGAAAATTCTGTTGGAAAAAAAACGAAGGGAAATATTTTTAAATTAATCCGGGAAAGAAAAAAATGCGGGTCAGACACGCGGATCCGGATCACTTACGGGTCAGGATCTGAAATTAATTAATTAATTAATTAAAATTAAAAGAATTTTGGTTCAAAAAAAATTATCAATCAGATCATTTGACCGAATCCAAATCCAAATCCAAATCCAAAGCCAAAGCCAAAGCCAAAGCCGAAGCCGAAGCCGAGCCGAGCTAGCGACGATGACGGCGCGAAGGGTCCTTTCCCCCTCAACCCTTTTAGCATGTAGAGTAGGTGTAATTTAATATATACACCTCTCTTTTCTTCTTTCTTTCCTATGTGGGACAAACGTTTTAACCAAAGTAAAAGGAACTTTTTACATTCCCTTCACTTTCCATCCCATCATTTCTCATTCACTAATATCAAAACCCAACATGAACAAACAAGTATCACATCAAGTTGAAACCTCCCACAACTGCATGTTTTTCTTTCAAGACAAACAACATATCTTTTACCGGAATCATAAACCGAATAGATGAATCAGAAGAAGGAATAACTTGCAAGGTATCAACAAATAATTTTTGAACTTATTACAACGTTCTTGAGAAGCAAAATACTCAAATCAACAACCTTTATTTTTGTTTGATTCTCATAATGCTTCCAACAAACATTACCTTTTCTTTATTAAATTTTCAAAAACAAGTATCATGAAGAGAATGTTCCAGACTTGCTAAATGTTGGTTTGAATACTCAAATAGCTGCTGAAGCTATGGAAACTTTATCCTTTAGAGTTCCTATGTTGAAAAATAATTGTAGTAATGAGAAGACAACAAATAAGACATTGAGGGATAGTTCTTGCAATGGTCTAGTTGATGATGATAGTTTGTTAAATTAAAAGTCCTCCAAAAAAAAAAAAGCACGATCTTCTGATACTCGACTAGCGACACGATTATCTGTACGGAAGGGTGTGAAATTAGTTGAAGAGCATTATAGAAAAACAGCGAAGCAATAGAAAAGTAGGAAGAAGCAAGACAATGAAGAACAGAGGTCGAATGCAGTAAAACCAATAAATTCATACCTTCTCCACAATTTTCTTCAAAAAATGAATCCAACGTTGGCTTTTCCAATTGTTTGAACGCAATATATCTGATTCCTAGATTCATGAATGGCGGATTAAGATTGAGATATTCATAGTTGATTAATTTTTCTTGGTGGAGACGAAACGAAACTGGAAAAAATCAACAATGACATTTTGTTATTTTTTTTCAAATTTTAAACCTAACAAACTGATACTAATTTTTTGGGATTGATTTAAACAACTAGATCTTTTTAGTGTTAATTAAGGAATCACCTTTTAATTGTCAATTTATTTTCCTTATTTAATGTAACATATTTAACTTCATATTGAAGTATCAATGGTTAATTCTAGGTAATAATCGAAGCAGAAAAATTGAGATTTTTAGTAATTTTTAAAGAAGTCAGAAAAAATGAAAATTATAAATAAACAGTATGGTATTTATGAAATTTATACTAAAAAATGTATTTAATTTAGGAATGTTTATAAAATATAATAAATTTTTCTCATATTCTTAAATTTCGTACTCAGGCAAATTACATCACATAAAAATTGATTAGGAAGAAGTAACCAAGTATTCCATTCATCTCATTTTAATATTTTATTTTTTATATAGAATACATATTTTACAAAATAATATTACATAATATTTGAGTATGATTATACTGTTATAGTGTTACAAAGAATGTACTATTATAATAATGTCATGTTTGGTTGTCTGCTATAAGTAGAAAGCTATTACAGAGAAGAAAAACAGAATATGATAAATTGATTCTGGGAAAAATCACATCTTTATAATGCGTGAAATATTTTTATAATATAGTTTTTGATTGTTCTGGATATCACTTAAATGTTTTTTAAAAAATAAGTATAGAATAAAAGGTAAACAACACAAATTTAGCACAAGTCCAAATACATATATCACATATACATGATTTCAAAATTAAGTGTATTTTATTCTAAATATACTATATTCAAGTGGATTTACATATATCTAGGATATATGTCTTCTCTCACTCACCTCTCTTTTTGTGTATTTGGGATATTAGATACATGTATCAAATGTGTTTTGCATGTATCTGGGATATGTCTCACTTTTATCCCTCTCTCGTTCGCCTCTCACCTTATTTATTTGTATTTGACAGCAAAAATATATGTATTTAGATATATCTAACTTAAAATTTGGTATAAAATAATCAATTAGTGAGATAATATATAATTATTTTAAACTACAGAGAGAATAATAACTATAGCACTATAGTAAAAATGCTTGTGTAATTAGGTAGTTTTTCTAGAATAAATAGGCAATCAATTAGGATGTCTCGTGAAATTTTTATGATAAAAACTGATTTGGTGGTGGCAAGTTATAAGGGCCTTAGTAAGAGGCCCAATTTTGATTGAAAGAGCAACGAATGTTGGGCTTAACTTCCCAATTGTTTTCTTAACATTTCAGTGTTGTCCTTTTAACACATAAGTTAATGAAGAAAAAATTACTTACGCAGATCCTTTTTAATAAATTATTATTAATTTATTGATATTTTTTTTAATTATCATTTATAGCAATATGTAACAATGCTATGATAAATCTATACTTGTATTAAACGTAAATTATGTATGCAATATAAATGTTTTAAAATATATTGTGCTTGTTTAGTATGAAATTGCTTATAAATGTCTTAAAGTGTGTGATAAATGTATTATCCATCAATGAAACTTGTATTAGATATATTTTATAAATAGTTATATGTAATATGAATTAAAACTGATAAACCGAAGGGAATTTTAATGTGAGATTATCTGAAAAAGAAAACAAGGTGGATGACCTTTCATCAATGCTGAATCTGCAGATGTTGCCAATGCTATAACAAGATGTGCTGTGGTGGAACTGAAATTTATGGGCAGCTCTTATACATGGTGGAATGGTAGAATTGAAGAAGACTGTATTTTTAAGAGACTGGACAGGGTCCAGATGAATCAGGAGTACTTCAATAAGTTTCCATCTAGTGTGGTTCATCATCATTTGGTGAGACAGAGGTCAGATCATGCACCATTACATGTTTTATGCAATTCTAGAGAAGAACCAATCATGAAACCTTTTAAATTCCTTAGCTTCTGGAGTAAGCATCACACTTTCTAGGATGTAGTTAAGGAAAACAGGAAGGTTGATTTTGTAGGGGGTCCTTTTATGATTTTCAAGGCAAAGATGAAGTCATGAAGATTGCACTCATGAAATGGAGTAGATCCACATTTGGAAATGTGTTCCAATAGGTTGCCAACTTGGAAGAAGAGATAAGAGTCAAGGAGATTCATCTTGAGATAAATGTCTCAGCTCAGAATAGAGAAGACTGTAGAGAGTTAATGCTAAATTGAAAATATACTATCATTATGAAGAAGAATTCTTAAAGCAAAAGGCAGAAATAGGGTAGTTCAATGATGGGGACAGGTATAGCAAACTTTTTTCATTCCTATGTTACTGAGAGAAGGAAAAAATTGACTATCCTTGAAAATTTTTACAGCCTTGGGAGATCTCATAAACTCTACTGAGAACATTGGGGATAAGACAAAAACCTACTTTAAGAATCAATTTAGGAAGAGACTAGGAATAATGATTATACAGTGTTGAATATCATCCCTAAATTGGTTACAGAGAAGCACAATGAAAGCATGGTCAGACTTCCAAATATAGAAGAAGTCAAACAGACTGCTTTTGCTATGAGTGGAGAGAGTGCAGGGGTTTGGATGATTTTTCAGGACTCTTCTTTCAAGCCTATTGGGATATTGTGGGAAAAGATGTTACAAATATGGTGAAGGCCTTTTTCTGTGGATGGGAATCACCCAAGTATATTACTCATTCTAATTTGGTTCTCATATCAAAGAAAGGAGGTGGCCCGATATTTAACTCGTCTTTTCAAATTTTATTTAGATTACAAAAATTAAAAAAGAAAAATAACATATATTGAATCCATACAACGTACGATCTTGGCCACTAGTATTATTAGATAATCAGAGTACATGTCTGCACATGTTATACTATTGAGATTGAAGGTGTATGCCTGCACAATATTTATTTAAGAATCTAAATGACATTTTTATCTAATAGATGAACCTTTCAAATTTTGATTATCCAACAAAGATAACGAATATATACACAACATATAGATGATATTTATTTATTATTTTATATGTTATATATTTAGTGTGATGCGTGTAATTTATATGTTTAAATATTGTGGAGAAAGCTTATCATTTTACTTAATGTAGACTAGAATAAAATATTATGTTAGAATTAATCATTGTTATCTTTATCTATTAACCCAAATCTTTTATAGAAGTAATTTTGATACTTGTGATTAAATACTAGTAATAAAGTAATATGGGATTGATCCTAACTATCGATTTATATTAGGATTAATCAATAATTGTTTTCATTTATATCTTTCAGACAACATATGATATTTAGATTTTATTCATGTATTATAGTAATTTGTACTTTTGTCATCAAATTTTGAAAGTGAGTTGGGTTTTTTCTCCCCTCATTTTTGTTGTGATTTTATAAAATTTGATTTAAAAACTTAATCCATTTCATAACTAAATTTTTTTTTGAATATTATCAAGTATTGGCCGATTAACAATTGACTTCTTAACTTTCAATTTTTGAAGTGCGACATAATATCATTGTTATCATACTTAGAATGTTTTTAATTAAAAAAACAAATCATTATTTGACTGTATCACATTTTTTTTTTAGTTTCTTAATCTTATTTTATGTCAAAATAAATTATGATAAATAAAATTGATTAGGAGAGAGTGTGACATAGTAGATGAATATTTGAACTTTTTTACATGAGCCCAAAGCAATGAATGCCGGCGGCGCGCAGCTAGACAGCCAGATCAGAACCATTGACAGATACTCAGGGCCAAATCAACTGCCACATATTCATACTACTTTACTATTCTTCACACTTGTGACGACCAAACAAAGGAATCTAATAAAAATTGTGTCTCTTTCTCTAAATCTTCTCCGACATCACCCATCGGAATCTGCAAAAATCTGCAAAATCCGATGGACGACTACTTGAATTTGTTTGTCGAAGAGACGTCGTTTTACAATAGGATTGTTCTGGGCACTTTCTTGCCGGAATCCTGGTGGGGACCGCTCCCTCATTGGTTTCAAGGATGGCTCCGCAACTACATTGGTGGCGTCTTGCTTTACTTTGTTTCTGGTTTTCTTTGGTGCTTCTACATCTATTACTTCAAGCGCAATGTTTATCTACCTAAAGGTAACACAACTTTCCTTTTAATTTTTGGGATTAATGTCAGTGAGATGTAGAATTAAAACCCAAATTGGGGGTTTTAGTTCTTAGACTTGTTTTTAAGCTAGCCAGATCCGAGTCAACTAATATAGGGCAGAGGTTATTTGCGGCTCCTCTCCATTTTTCCTCTCCCGACAACATATGACATAACTTAGATTTATTTAATCGATCAAATATATCTCTATCATAGTTTGATTAAATCCTTCGTGTGTTAGGAATTTGAAAAAAATAAAGAGAGAGAAACTGTGTCCATCAAGAATCACCTAGTATTAGGGGTGCGCATAAAACTCAGGAAAACCAAACCAAACTAGTTCAATTTTTTGGTTCGATGTGATTTTTTTGTTTCCACTGGAATTTAAACTTGAGACCTTATGGCGCTTCATTGACCACAAAGCCATATCCTTGAGTGTTGGATGGAACAACTTTTAAGTATAAATTCATATTGATTGATGATCTCTTTGAAATCTAAGCCATCAATTCTCAATGAATATGACTTCATTTTATTGTATGCTTTGATAATGGTAAATTTATATCTTTGCTTCAATTACTCTCATCTGATGTTGGTATGGAAAAAAATGCTAAAATTTCATCCTCATGAACATTGTGATTGCAGATGCGATCCCATCAAATAGAGCTATGCTCTTGCAAATTGGAGTTGCAATGAAAGCTATGCCATGGTACTGTGCTCTTCCATCACTTTCTGAGTATATGATTGAAAATGGATGGACAAAATGTTTCTCAAGAATAAGCGATGTCGGATGGCTTTCCTACCTTCTCTATGTTGCAGTTTATCTGGTAATAGTAGAATTTGGTATCTACTGGATGCATCGAGAGTTGCATGACATAAAACCTCTGTACAAATATCTCCATGCTACACATCATATATATAACAAGCAAAATACACTCTCCCCATTTGCTGGTAAGTTTCATCTCATGACTATGTTCTATTCTTGAAAACAACTTGAGCTGTCTCATTAGGTCGTCTTATTGCTCATGCTTTGTCGATAACTTGTTGCTAATTTTGCTTCTATACTTTCCTGTATGATTGAAAATAAAATAGTTTTTCCAATGAACTCACGATGTGAATGTTCACATCTCAATCATTGGTGATATGCTCTTTCCTTATTTGGTTAGAGGGGACTGAAGTGGTTACATGTTAACTGAGTTAAAGGTACACTATTAGTCCCTTTATGTTCTATACTAATGCTAAACTGAATTAGAGAGCATTGGAAGAAAATAGTTTTGTTGGAATTTCTTCATCCATCATTTTTTTTCCGAGATAAAATCTAGTTTCGAAAAGCTTAAAATCTAGTTTCGAAAAACTTATCTTGCTTCATACATCTCATTACCATCCCAATGGTTTATAAGATCCGACTGCATGGCATTGAGATTAGATATTGACACATCATAAGACGACTGCTTCCCCTGTTGCAACCATGCTAGGATTTTCTGACACGAGGAAGTGTTTTGCCTATTTCCTCAAAGCTTAAATGTTCAAGGAAATTGATTGTCAGATCTTCACCACATTGGTTTACCAGGTACCTTGTTACTGGTATTGGTTTACCAGGTACCTTGTTACTGGTGGGAGGTGGAAAGGTATTCACTGGAATTAGTCGAGGAGAGCGAAAGCTAAACTCTAACACCTTGATTATCAAAAAAATCTTTACCACATTGCAAGTTGTTGTAATGACAACATCCTGCCTATGACAAGGCCCATGAGAGGGCTGAGGCAGCCCGGGTCGGTGTCATGATCGAACATGGCGCTTGCATGGTGGACTTGGTCAAAAAATAATGTTGCGCCTTTGCTATCAGCTATAGCTTTTGGCATAATGGTAAACGCTTGATCCTAACACAAGCTAACACATTAATTTATTCCAATTAAGTAATGATATGTTTTCTCTGTATTTACGATATTCAAATGTCTCTTAATTCTGGAGTTGTGTTCCAAGTTAATCACTAACATGAGTGTCTTCCTGCTTTGGGAATCAGGTTTGGCATTCCACCCATTGGATGGAATACTACAGGCAGTGCCACACGTAGTAGCTCTTTTTCTATTACCTGTACATTTTACCACTCACATAGCTCTCTTATTCATAGAAGCCATATGGACTGCAAATATTCATGACTGCATACATGCGAAGGTTTGGCCTGTAATGGGTGCTGGTTACCATACCATCCACCATACTACATACCGCCATAATTATGGTCACTACACAATATGGATGGACTGGATGTTTGGAACTCTTCGTGATCCTGTTGAAGATGAAGTCAAGAAAATGTAACATTCATCTCGGTAAAGCCGAGTGGAGTTTTTCATGTGTTCATTTCATGGACGTAAATTTTACTCGTGGTTTTTCAATGTTTACACAAAAAATAATTTTTCAGGAAAAGAACTGTGTAGCAGTTGCTCGAGTACCAACTAGTGCAGCAACGAGATATATTCAGATCGATATACCTCGAATGCACTTGAGATATCAAGGGTAGAAGCAAGAAGAGATCCCAGTTTCAAAGAGATAGAATCTTATGAATTTGGAAAGGGGATTTAAATACCTCATATGTTAGCTCGTTAGCGCCCAATAACATATCAGCAAATATATTAATTCAAAAAGCAAAAGTAGATAGTACATACTAGTAATTTAAAAAAATGGCAACAAGGAAGATTTTAGCTAGGGCTCATACTCGTAAAGCTAAGCAAAATACTTCTGTTCCATTTCCTTCTGGAATGATCAGAAAGATGATTGCAGTTTTTGGAATTGTGATATTGGCACTGATATATAGGGCAATTATTCCACCAGCACCAAAGATTTGTGGCTCCAAAATGGACCTCCAATTACAGCATCAAGAGAAGCTTTCTGATGGGAGATATTTGGCATATAAAGAAAATGGTGTTCCTAGAGATCAAGCAAAAAACAATTTTGTTTTTATCCATGGATTTGGTTGTGTTAGACATGATGTTGCTTCGCTCACAACTCAAACATTGTTTCCTTCTTCCAGCGTTGCAACATTCAGTGAGGATATTCTTTTCGAGCAAGACAAATTACTATTGCCTGTCTTTGATTCATATCAGAGTAAATATTGGGTCTTGGTATAGACGGCAAGGGGAATATGAGTCTATTCATCGTGACCTAATGATAGGTTTTGGGACATGGGAATTTGATCCGTTGGAACTAGACAACCCATTACCCTAATGGTGAAGGCTCCGTTCATATTTGGCAAGTTGATGAAGACGGCCTTGTACCCGTCGTTCAACAATGATTCATCGCGAAGAAACTACCTTGGGGTTCTCTATCATGAAATGAAAGGTGGAGTTCATATGTTTCCATGAGCTGAAGGAATGGGAGATAAAGTCATAAAGACATTTTTACTTGGAGAGACTTGTTATGTAAAAGCTATAAGAGGCTATTTATCTCTCTTGTGTGGTTTGCGAGCTATTGCATAGGAGTGAAGATTGTATCCTGTGTGCACTCAAAAAATAGTGTCTAAAGAAGCAGCTATAAGGAGCTATTGGTTTTGGTATTGGATTCAATGACCCTTTTTGTGATTGAACACATTTGAATATTATCCAACAAAATTGAATTAATGATATTGTGAGCGTCATAACTATGTTTCAATGTTCTATCATATTTAATGTGCATAAATCATTGAGACACCATAACTCAATTTTATTCCTCATTTTGGAATGGATCTTCACATTAATATTGAGTAATCAATACATACTAATAATAATGTAATATATAAATTTAAAAATAACAAATTTTCTTCTCACATCTTTAAATCCACTCAAAGTTCTCTCACATCCATATGAGGAGGGACAGCAAAATGAATAATTTATATGAGTATCTATAAACCCCTTTGTTTATAGGAAAAAATTCACTTGATTCCTCAGTTAGAATTCCTGACTTTTTCCTAAAGAAATCTAACTACATAATACAAATATATTTTTAACATATTGCTATTTTTTAGGGGCATAGTGATTGGGGTAGGAGGTGGATAGGGTAAGGGAGAAAATCTAAAAGTCCCCCCCCCCCTCTCTCTCTCTTTGTGAAAAGACTTTCTGTGGGCTTTGCTGCTCTCCCCAGGAAAGATCAGAAGGTCAGGAGTAGATTCGCCCTGTGTACTGCTCGCGACGCTCCTGTAAAAAAATAAATTTTTTTCCTTTACTTATTTTATTAGTAATGATCGCCCTTAGATGTCGTTGCGAGTTTGTTATATATATATATCCAGGGACAGTGCAGGGTGGGGGTGGGGGAGAGGAGGCATGTCACGACCCAAAATGTGTACATCATGATACTTGCTCAATCCCACCAGAACAAGTCAGCCTTACCAAACGAAAAACAGATATAACGTGCGAAAGTAACTAAAATAGAGTAGATAACTAGAAACAGAAATCTTCATAATCTTAAATATCACCAAAGGATTTGGTTGTCACGTGTCCAAGCCACTCGCAATACAAAAAAATCACAGAAGTACAAGTCTGGAATGTCTTTTTTCTCGAATAGAACAAAACACAAAAGAAATAGGAACAACAGAGTAAGCTAGATGACAATAACTACCTCTTTAAATCTCCTGGGAAGCCTTAGATGGTCAAAGAAAAATACTACTCACTGTCCAAGCTTAGAACCTACACAAGTGTAGAAGCAAGGGGTGAGTGCCAAAAGCAACGCGGAAAAATCAACCCAGCCCCAACAACACATAATACACAATAAAGATAGTTTCCATAATATCCCAAGTCAAAATCACAAGCCACAACTCACAAGTGATAACACACAATCACAGGAATAACATCATGCCACACAAGAATAGGCAAGGATGAGATGCAATGCTTATGCATTAATCGCCGACAATGACCTCGGCATCATAACATCACTAGAAAATACCTCAACATCATAACATCGCCGATAAAAACCTCCGATAAAAATCTCGACATAATATCATCGCTGGCAAAAACCTTGAGATCACAATATAACTAGTAAAGATCTCATTATCACAGTCTCGCCGGCAATAACCTCGGCATCACATCTCAATCGATAAAGATCTCAACCCCAATTTTTACTATCTCACTCATATCAATATCCAGAACCAATGCAAGTATGTGTGACATAGAATGAATAAGCATGAGATGAAGTCCACAGACAAATCCACTTATAATCACCAACCACAACAATATATCTCAAAAATAGAATTCTCATTACTTAACCACTCACAACAATTCCTTTTGTGACTTGAATCTGTCAGATCTTGCTTGTCTTTATTCCTTGTGAAGATATATTTCCTTTTTGATGCATTACCTGTGAGCAGTCTCCATTTAACACAATTTTAGCACTAACAAAATTGATCTTTCTAATCTTTTTATTATCTGATCAATTCTTTTTCCAAGAATAAGACTTTTTAAAATATATTAGCACTAACAGAGTATGCTATCTATTTTTGTTTAAATCGTTTTCGCTCGACTCATATTTGACTTGATCTGCTTGTGAGCAACTTCTATAAATGAGCTACAAGCTAAACTTTTGTAAGTTTGAAGTTTGACTATCAAATTGCAACTACTATTCAATCATAGAAAAAATAAATTTAACAGTTAATAAGTGTAAATAAATCAAATAATTTAAGTAAAACAATAAAGACAACTTAACCAACTCACTTACCTTAAACTTAATCACATGTTAAAAATTTATCTTCAAAAATAGATTTTTAAGTTATAAAAAAGTGGAGATCTTAGACCTAATTCCACCTCAAAAAGTTATAACTTATAATGGAAGGATTGGTCAACAGAAAAATTACGTAGTTAATATTTATTATTTACAAAAATAATATTTTTTCGATATACACTCGTAGTACATATTGAACTATTTGTAAAACATATATAATATAAATTTTATTAAGGGATAATACATTTTTCACACATTGTGTCAATGTCTTACCAAACAAACAATATATTTTCACTTTAATGCATATATTGTATGCATAATTCATTGTTAATACAAATGTAAATTTATTATAATATTACTAAGTATTGTTATACCTAATAATAAATAAAAAAATATCGATAAAATCAGTAATTATTTATTAAAAATTTCGCCTAAATAACTTTTTTCTTGTTCAAATCCATATATGGAGTCTAAATCTCCCCATTCCATCAATGTGAGACTTAACACTCTGTCTCAAGTCGATTGAACATATGAAGCGTGAACAATTTATTAGGGACCTTAACATTGATAAATAAATTAAGACCTCTAACTTTGATATCATATAAAGAAATGAATTTGAGGCGTACCTCCGCCTCAAAATCATGTAAAAATATTGATCTGTGTCTAACTCAACTCCAATAGCTAGCTCATGAAAAAAAGAATTATTTAATTTTTTTTTTTATAAATTGTCCCAAATCTCCTCATCCACTAATGTGGAACTTAACAAAAGTTCCAGGCAATTTCTAAAAGAAATTTTAAATTTTTTAGTGATAAAATTTAAATATTTTCTAAATATAATATTTATTTTCTATATAAATTTATTTCTAAAAATTTAAATTATTTTAACTCGAAAATCTATTGCAAAAGGGGTTATATTGTTTTATTGATTTTCCAAGAAGCAGACAACATCCGACCAAGTGTAGACAACAGACCGTCCAAACAAAATGAAGGCACGTGTGCTAGACATTAGTCATGCGTTCCTACGAGTACCATTCAACACGGCTATTACATTACATCACCCCGGCGGTCCACACCATTGCATTTGAATAATTCATTTAAGTTCAAACTCTTTATATTCCTCTACTTCATACGATGTAAATTATTGAATTTTTTTTCATAGTTTAAATTAAAAAAACTATTTACATGCACAAGGACAAATTTTGCTTTCCTACTGAAAGTTTTAAGGAAAAGGTTTATATTTATATTTTTAATTATAGAAAATAATCTATATTTATCGTTTTACATACTTTTGAACCACAACCATATTTAAGAGCTTTGTTTATCCTTGCTGATTAAAACTAAATATATTTATCCTTCACATATCAATTAAAGCTTTATTTTTTGTCTTTAAAAAATTACACATAGAAATATATATACATGTATTTCCTCGTCTTTTTATTTGTTATTTTCACTTTTTTAGAATCAGTTTAATTAATTTTTAAATTTAAATTATATTAATTTAATATTTTAAAATAAAAATTTAAATATCTAAAATATAAAAAAATACTATAAATTCTAAAAGAACTTATATTAATATATTTGAATCAAAATTATAACAAGTAAAAATAAAATAGGGATTTACAAACACTTTTTGTTTTTTCCTCCATTGAAAAGGGTATTGGATGACGTCTGTGAGCAGTGAGCAGAGCAGGCACAAGGTTATATGAGGCAATATTCAAAGTGGCGTTCGATATTCATTTTCTACGTTCATACGACGCCAAGATTATCTACATTCACACATCCCTCTTTTCTTAAAACAAAGGCATAATTGTTACTCATCTTCTTCTATCAAGTAGACAATTATGCGTTACTACAAATTGAGCAATTCTGACGATTCAGACAACTCTGATTCCGAAAACACTGCTAATAATGTTCCACCAGAATTCCTGTGTGAAGCAATTTTTGCTGGAGGTACATACTCTCTTTTTAATTTCTATTATCAATTTTTCACCAGCTTGAAGTTAATTTGTTAAAATTGTAGATAGTTTCTATGACGTTGAAGCAGCATATGGTCGATTAGAAGGAGTTGTAACAACTGCAACAGGGTATTATGGAGGAACTACAAGGAAACCTTGTTACAAAGAGGTTTCTCAAGGAAAAACAGGACATACTGAAGCAGTGAAAATTACGTATGACAAGAGATTAGTTTCTTACAAATCTCTTTGTGATTTTTTCTGGGAAACTCATGATCCAACCAACAGAAATTCCCTTGTTAGTCTCTCAATCTTCTCCTGACATATTTTTGGTACATGTTGCTTTATTTCTTATTCATGAGGCGTGTTATTTGTTCTGCAGAATTTTGGGTTCAGTACGCACCTGAGATCTGCTATATTCTGTTCTACGGAAGAAGAAAGGAAACAAGCATTAGAATCAAAGATAAGGAGGCAAATGAAGCTTAATAGGAGGATTCTAACAAAAATAACCAAAGAAATTAGTGATTGTGAGTTTTTTGTTGCGGAGAACCAACATCACAAGTATTATCTGCAGAAGCATTACAGGCTTTGTCAAACTTTGAGCCTAAGAAGCACTCAACAATTTGTGGAGTCTGCCATTGCCTGCAAACTTAACGGGTATTTAACTAAAAGCTTTTTCCTCAAATTTTAGGTTTCATATTGAATAAGCACTTTTAATTTGACAAATTAGTTTACAAATGAAGTTGGCTTTTGGACTTCAACAATGAACGTATATTTCCAACACTCTCTATCTTCATTTCATCATACTTTTTTTATTTTTAATTTCTTTCAAATCATTTTATGAGTCGAGGCTTTTTAGAAACTATCTTTTTGTTTCACAACAGGCAATAGTAAGACAATTTATTGTGAGAGTATACTAGATATATTATTTAATTTATCATAGAATCAAAATTTTATGCATTATGTGTGCGATTAAGTTTGAGCATTTACGAGAATAACATAATATAGAAAATAGCATAATAACTTGATATAATATATGGACGTGGTTGGGATCTACATGCTCGTGGGCTCATCATGATCATAGTATCTTTTATTGGTATTCTAAATATGTTTCAATGTATGTGGCAGAGTATTGGCATTGGATGGGGAAGTGATATTGGACAAGTTACCAGAATTAGCGAGGAGTTGTCTGTTGCCCAAGCAATGCAGATCCACTTGTGATGAAATTATACAAAATATAAGGAGAAGAAGCGGCCATGCTTCTTGAATAATCTCTTTTCCATTCTTATATTAATACTAGTATCGGGACATGTGAAATATATAATGTTATGAATAATTGGATAAGAAACACAAACTGAAAATATCTTGAAATGTTATTGCTTTTGCTTGACTACCATTATGTTGCAAGCATTTTTAAATTTTCCTCTAAATCGTAAAGGA
>DF363840.1:47812-64630 GCA_000787875.1 Solanum virginianum | reverse complement strand
TCGTAAAGGAAGATTTACGATCCAACCTATGTCATCCTAATTGTTATTTATAACATAAGCAGTGAAAATTACATATGACAAGAGATTAACTTCTTACAAATTTCTGTGTGATTTTTCTCGGGAAACTCATGATCCAATCAATAAAATTTCCCTTGTTGGTCTCTCAATATTCTCCGAAGATACTTTTAGTACATATTACAAGTTTTTTTTTTTTTTTTTTACTTTTTATACATACGAGTGACGTGAGGCATGTGTTTTATTATGCAAAACCTTGGGTTAACGAATAACATGTTTTACTTTACGTATTACATAAAAAATTTCCTTCATTATACCTTTTCAATATATTTGTCATTTTAATCTAACTTTAGGGTTATACTTTTTCAATATATCTACCGTTTTCGTCTAATTTTAGAATTATATTTGTTCCTGTGCTCTCAAAAAGGATCATATTTACTCTTACAGTACTAAGTTCTCATGTCATTAATATTAATGATATTTGCCCCTGTACCCTAAAAGAAAATGTCACAGGGTCATTTTCCACCATGTAATTTATGGGATATATTTTTTTCAATCAAAATATATTAGCCCATTTATTGAAAAAAAAAAGGGAGAAAATTAGCACATTTATTAAATAAGTAATTCGCCCATTTATTATTTAATAAAGTTAGTAAATTAATTGGGAAAAACACGTCTTGAATAAATAAACTATTAGCACATTTTTAAATATTTATTAAAAAATAGGTCCAAGAGGATCCACATATCCGGATATATGAATTCTTTGAGACATTGTTTCCTAATTTATTTAATGAAGGAGATAATGACTTATTTAATAAATGTGCTAACATTTTTTTTCTTCATTTTTTCAATAAACGAAATAATATATTTAATTATAAAAATATCCCCATGAATTATATAAGAAAATTAAGATAAAGAATGGAGTTTTAATCGCGTAGGGATAAATATAACTTTGTTTTAGAATACAAGAATAAATATAATCCTTTTTGAAAATATAAGGGCAAATGTGTTGATGATACAAAGATTTAATACGATAAAAATAAATATGACTCTTTTTTAGAGTATAAAAACAAACACAAAGATTTAATACGATAAAAATAAATATGACTCGTTTTTAGAGTATAAAAACAAATATGACCATAAAGTGGAATTAGAAAGACAAATAAATTCACAAATATAATTGGAGAATCTTATTAACTCAATTGGTTGATTACCTGAATACTCACCTTGTTGGTGAGGGTTCGATTCGCCATACTATAATCCCCCTCCCCATTTCTCCTACTCCCAATTTTTTTTTTTAAAAAAGAAAAACAAATATAACATATTTATAAGAGTACAAAGATAAATATGATCCTTTTTTTTAAATTTCTTTTTTATTTATTACATAAAAGAATTTGCTTACTAGTCCTTAGGGCTAGTGGGATCCCCCACTATTTTGGCCCTTCCCATCCCCTCAAATTGTCTAATATTTAAAATTTTCATTATTTTTTTTATATAGTCATAAATTTTGTCTAATATTTTAAAACTTTTAATGAAATTACTTAAATGTTCATATCTACTAGTAATATTTTTGAAAGTAAGAACCAATATACTATATTATAACGAGTGGATAAAATTAGCCTAAAAGTACACATTCTAAGCCTTTATCACCAACTCCTCTTCATCTCATGTAATACTTCATATAACTAGCAGGTATATTCACACTATGCACCCTGATATGTCTTAGGTAGCTAGGCCTGTATGTATGTATGACGTTATACACATTCTTAGTTTACATAGCAAGCAGACATAGAACACACAAAATATATCAGCATGATTTTCTTAAATTGTGAACATTTCACCCTTTCGACCATTGTCCGTCAGAAAATAAGAATATTTTTCTATAGAAGCAATGTTTTTTTTTTACCGAAAACAAATGATGTGCACTGCACTATGAATCCATGGTTCAACCAAACCAATTCTTATATCTTGTATTATGAATAAAGATTACATGCATTAGCTAAGTTTTGAAAAACAGAAAGGAAAACATTCATTGATAAAGTCGAAAGATAGCAATCATGGCTGATAAAAGACATTAACTGATAAAATTCTGCTTCTGTATCTTCGCTAGCTCTTTTACAATTCTTTTTTCTTTTTCAGTTTCTTCTTCAACGGGAGCTTTTTATAAGTTGGTTGATTGATTCATTTCTTGTGAGTCGGTTGATTGATTCATTTGATCAGATGAGGTTTCTTCTTTCAGTGAATCTATATGAGAAGAGTTGATGGCGGTAGTGGGCTTAAGTGTGGTAGTCCCATCTTCATAATTTCTCAAACAATGTACGTGAGTTAACCGATCATATGCAATTTTTCAAACAACATACATGAGTTAACCGACCATATGCAATTTTCCCAAACAACATATGTGAGTTAACCGATCATATTCAAAGTATTGCAGTAAGATCTAGTTGCAAAAAATTTATTATTAATGATTATGTTTGATAACAATAGGTGTTCTCGTTTTACAGATCATGCAAGGTCCGTATACTCTGGTGCCACTATGCTTTTGTGTCAATCCATGTTGTAGAAAGTTTGTGGACAAAAAATACTAAACTATGCAGAGTTATCAGGTACTTATTTTATAAGCGTGTCAGTGAAAGTAGAAGGTAACAAGTATGACTAAAAATATTTTAAATTCATGGGAGAAATAATAGTGTTGGAAATCATTATTAAAAAATTCAATTCCAAAAAGATAAATTAAAACATTCTCCGTATTTTATTAAAATTCTATGAATGTACAAACACTTCACACATCATACAGTTACAAAATTTTGCATGAGCGTGAGTGAATCAGAATCTCCTTCATTATCTGAATAACTATCTGTTGGATTTGCCCGAGGCTTCAAGTTTTGAGATCTCATCCTGGTGGCATATTTTCTTCAATTCTTGCTACTTCATTTCACATGTTATTCAACTTGTATTAATTATGACATTAAACGTTTATTATAAAAGTTTGTGGATGATTATCTTGCAATAAAAATAAATCAAACAATATATATAACAGAAACTCATAATAAATAAAACAAAGGAGAACTGACCATCAAATGGTTGTCCTCTTCTTTCAATCTCATGCAAGATTTTGCAATCTTCTTCATTAGGGAAGAGAGACTACAAATTTCTTTCTTCAATTCCTCTTCCTTTGCTTTTAAAGAATATCACATTCCTGCAATTTGTTTGTTTCATTTTGATTTGGCGTGTGAGAAGTTTAAACAGGGTAAAAGAGGAATTTTTAGGTTAAATTGTTTCTAATTAGAGTAAGGTGACATTCTTTTTGGGACGGACCAAAAAGGAAAAGATGTCATATAAAATGAGACGAAGGGAGTATATACTGAAAATATGAAATTATTTTATTTTAAGTCAAATCCAAATGTACTTACACTTTGTAGAGGCTTTGATTTGTCTTCTGTTGGTTGATTCTCATTCCCACTGTTGAAAAAGAAAATTACAAATAAGTGAAAAAATTTGAAGGAAAAAAAACAATTAATAGTAAGTGCGTATATCATACATAATGCGACATGATTATCGAAGAACTTTATTTAACAAATTTGTCAATTGTCTATAGACAGTGAAGTTTTGTTGATGAAATTCATATTAAATATGAATTAGATCTTAAATTCATGATGCATTGACCAAGTCAAATTATGGGTTAATAAGGTTGAATTGAAATTCAAATTAAAATGACATGACTTAAACGAAGCCCAAATTACATTTGGGCTAGTCCATTAAGTCTACAAAATGAACCCAACTCATACTCTTCAAGAACAAGGTCCAAATCCCTTAAAATACTTGGACCAAAGTACCCCTAAAACCCTAGCTCACACCTATAAAAAAGAGTCTTCATAAGACCAAAGGGGACACACAGTAATACATAGAGAATCCTTGCTCTTCAGTGATGATTTGCAAGTCTTCTGCATACAAAGAAGTCTTCATCTCCAAGTATTGAGCCGTAAGTGTTTCATTAATTCAAGAACGAGATAACATTTTGAGTTAAAGATCGTGAAGAGAATAATCAGACGATTATATCTTTTGTTTATATTTTATAAAGGTTGTAACCTTCGCATAAATTATTGAAATAAATATCATTGTTTGTCGTTATTTTCCTTTCTTCATTGTTATTTTTTAGGAACAAAACTTAGTCGCTTACAAAGTGGTACGCCCAGTGGGACAATCTTCAAAGAAAAATCAAGATCCAGGAACTTTGAGATGTCTTCCGGAAAGGTCAACTGCAAATTCGCATCCTCAAAAGCCATTAGATCCAAATTCTCTATTGTTGTAGATAATATACTTAATGTTTCTATGGGAAGCATAGGGCCCGTCACGAGGAACCAGGCCAAACTGCTAAGGCAACAAGCCTCAAAGGTGACTACAAAAGCCAAATCTACTTCTGTCTTTGGTTTATCTCCCGTAAAAGCCGCAAAAGAAGGCAATGATGATATTGCTGAAATGTTTGAGAGGGCTCTCGCTCAATTGAGCTTATCTACATCCAAAAAGTCCTTTGCTTTCGCTAATGATGATGTTTTAGACATTGAATCTGCACCGCATAATATATCTACATCCCATGTTTAAAAAAATAGATGTTATTCTCCATCGTCTACAACGATGGTGACTAATGCTTCATCCATAGAGAAAAAACTTGCAAGCTTGACAAGAGCTATTGAAGGTTTGACCAAATATTTTAAACATCAAGATGCTCGAATTGTCAAGTTAATTGATAGGGTGGAAGACATGATGGATGAAGAATCCAATCATGCACCTGGAAAATGTCCGCAAATACAAGAGACAGTGGATCATCCCGTAAAGCAAGTGGAGCATGCTAAGGAAATCTATGTTTCCTCTGAAGGAACAATCCTGATTAACCGAATTAAGGAGTTTATCATGGGGACCATTAAGGATAAGTACGAGGTTGCCGCAAAAGCTTCTCTCACATATGCAAAACCATACTCTGCAAGGATTGATAACTTGAAGATGCCTACTGATTATCAAAATGAGGCACTCCCAACGAAGCACACAAATGAAGGTTTCGACCCTAATGCTTAACGATTGTTGGCAAAAGCTGGATACGATCCTAATAAACCATCAAAATTAGGGAAGCTTCCATCAGAACCCGCTATAAGGCGATAATGTGAAGGTTTAGGATACGAATAGCCTTCACCAGTTCGTATTTTCATTAGAAGGTCTAGCAATAACTATATCATTGCAGATGATGAACTTGTTCCTTCTGACAAAATACCTTTTGTCTTTGATCGACTTGGAAACTTAACAATGAGAATTTCCGTATTTGAGAGGTTAGTGCCATTAAAGATGAAAAATAAGCTTTGGAGAAACTCTGGGGATATGAAAGCTTCTACTTTTCCTCAATCCAAAAATATTCCTAAGAATTTTTAAAGTCTGATCCCTTCTAGAATGAGGCAGCAAGTGAACCTCATGGTTTCATGTGGAGAAGTATTGAAAGCAAAATCGCATGTTGTGGTTCACACCAAGCAACATGATAAAGATGAGGAAAGTGTTGGCTCTTCATATCACATTACTACATGAGATGAAAGGTGTAATTCGACTCCAAGTAAAGTTGATGAAGACTTGGAGGATGCCTCATGGTGTTACCATATATCGTTTAATGATAGTGTACCTCAAGAAGCTCAAGATGCAAAGGATGCACCATCCAAACTCGAAGAAAGAGTGAAGCCAATAGTTGATACGCTGAAAAAAGTCAACCTCGGCACTAATGAAGATCCAAGACCTACCTTTGTGAATGCTTTACTTGATGGTGATGAAGAGAAGACCTACATTGACTTACTCAAAGAATACAAAGACGTATTCGCCTAGAGTTACAAAGAAATGCCTAGATTAGACCCAAAAATAGTGGTCCATCATCTTGCTGTCAAAAAGGTTGCATGTCCTGTCGAGCAAGCTCAACGATGTTTTAGGCCTGAACTGGTTCCCGTAATTGAAGCTGAGGTTAACAACCTTATTGAAGATGGCTTTATTCGTGAAGTTAAGTATCCTACATGGATCTCAAGTATCATCCCCGTAAGGAAGAAAAATAGACAAATTCGAGTTTGTGTCTACTTTAGGGATCTCAATAATGCATGTCCCAAAGATGAATTTCCACTCCCTACCCCAGAGCTTATGATTGATGCCACTATTAGGTATGAGGCAATGTCTTTAATGGATGGTTCATCTGGCTATAATCAGATCTGGATATCACCAAAGGATGAGGAGCTTACCGCTTTTGCACACCTAAGGGTATTTATTGCTACAAAGTGATGCCATTTGAAACCCTTTGAAATGTGCATTTGGATTTAGCTCTGAAAAATTTCTTGGCTTCATTGTATGACATCGGAGTAGAGACATTGATCAGATCAAAATAGATATGATTAGATCCAGGAACTTTGAGATGTCTTCCGGATAGAGACATTGATCAGATCAAAATAGATATGATTCTGAAGATGGTCGAGCCAAGAAATATCCATGAACTAAAAAGCCTTCAAGGGAAGTTAGCATATCTTAGGAGATTCATATCAAATCTGGCAGGGAAGTGCTAACCATTCAGTCGCCTCATGAAAAGAGAACCCAAGCTTGCAACACTACCTTCAAGAACATCAAGTCTTACTTGACGAGACCGCCAAATTTTGCAGCTCCTGTTCCTGGAAGACCATTGATACTATACATATCAACTCAAGAAAGATCAGTGGGGGCACTTTTAGCCCAAAAGAATGATAAAGGGAAGGAAAATGCCCTTTACTACTTGAGCAGGATGATGATGCCAAATGAGTTGAAGTACTCGCCGATCGAAAAGTTATGTTTAGCCCTAGTCTTCTGAATTCAGAAGATGAAATACTACTTTCAAAGTCACGTCATCTATCTTATTTCTAAAGAAAATCCTATTAAATTTGTGATATCAAAACTTGTCCTCAATGATCGACTGGCAAGATGGTACCTCCAATTTTAATAGTTTGAGATTGTATACGTTCCTCAGAAGGCTGTGAAAGGGCAATCATTGGCGGACTTCTTAGCAGACCATCAAATACTTGATGATTGGGAGATAAGTGATGAATTACCAAATGAAAATGCAGTGGTCATTGATATTCAACCACCTTGAAAAATGTATTTTGATGGTGCCTCACATCGCGAAGGAGCTGGTGTTGGGGTGATATTCGTCACTCCAAAAGAGGAGATCTTGCTGTATTCCTTCACCTTGATGCAATATTGATCCAATAATGTTACAGAATATCAAGCATTGATACTTGGGCTTGAGATGGCCATCGATATGAAGCAATTGCAATTGCATATTTTGGGGACTCTAAACTGGTGATTAATTAATTATTGGGTAACTATGAAGTCAAGAAGCCGGAGTTGCGTTCCTATTATAATTATGCAGAAAAGTTGATTAGATGGGTCAGTGACATGACTTTTCAACATGTTCTAAGAAAAGAAAATAGGAAAGCTGATGCCTTAGCTACTTTGGCTTCAACATTTACTTTGCCCAACCAAGTACAAATTACTATTGGTCAAAAATGGATAGTACCACCTGAGGAGGATGAGAATGAGGGTGAAGAGAGCAATTTCAAATAGCTTGTAGCCATTTCTGAGGCTGAGAAAGTTGATTAGAGACAAGTTATCATTGATTACTTGTGCTACAATATACTTCTAGAAGATCCAAAAAGAAAGGTCAAAATCCAGAAGTTCCTAAAAAATCAAACAAAACACGAATTAGAGGTTTCTACATCAAGATATGATTTTATTTTTAAAAGTCGCACAAAGCTAGAAAATCCGTCGTCGTGCTCCTCAATTTCTTTACTACAAAAATACTTTGGATAGAAGATCATTCGAGGGAGTATTTTTGCATTGTTTAGGAGATTGAAGAGGCAACTCAGGCCATGCAAGAAGCACATTCTGGAGTTTGTAGGTTACATCAATCTGGGCCAAAATTACACTTTTACACAATAAGAATGGGATGTTATTGACCAACAATGGTAAAAGATTATTTGTTTTATGTTGAAGATATCAGGCATGTCAACTTCATGCAAATTTTGTGCACCAGCCTCCTGAAGTACTACATCCAACAGTTGTATCTTGGCTATTTGATGCTTGGGGGCTAGATGTGGTTGGACCGCTACCAAAATCTTCTGGAGGCCACCTGGACATCTTGGCGGCAACAAATTACTTTTCAAAATGGGCTGAGGCTGTAGCCCTCAAAGAAATAAAAAAAATAGAATGTTGCAAATTTCATCAGGGTGAACATTATCTATCGTTTTGGCATTCCTAGTTATATAATAACAGATAATAGAAAGTCATTCACCAATAAATTGGTGGATAAGATCTGTGATCCTTTTGGCTTCAAGCAACGTAATTCGTCTATGTATTATGCTGCTACAAATGGACTGGCCGAAGCATTTAACAAGACTTTATGCAACTTATTAAAGAAGGCTATCTCTAAATCTAAGAGAGATTGGCATGATAGAATGGAAGAAGCTCTTTGGGCATATCGGACCACTCATCACACACCAACTCAAGCAACTCCATACTCTCTTATTTTTGGAACTGAAGTAGTCCTTTCGTTTGAACGCCAAATACTATCATTGTAGCTTATCATCCGAGAAGGACTTACTAAAGAGGAAAATGCTTGTCTATGCCTTGAAGAGTTAGAAGCTCTCGATGAGAAGAGATTGGAAGCACAACAAAGCCTTGAATATTATCAAGCTCGTCTTTCTCGTGCTTTCAATAAAAAAGTATGCCCCAGGTACTTCTAGGTTGGTGATCTGGTCCTTGTAGTAAGAAGACCAATCATTATATCTCACAAATCGGCAAGCAAGTTCACCTTGAAATAGGATAGTCCATATGTCGTCCAAGAAGCTTATTCAAGTGGAACTTATAAGCTTGTAGATGCAGAAGGCCTGCAGAGTGGTCCCATCAATGGAAAGTTCTTGAAAAAGTACTATCCTTAAAGCCGTATCATACTCCTGACCCACAAGAGTATAAACTATGTAGATACCCTAAAAAACAAAATCAAAAAAATGTGTTTGCTAAGTTAAAAATCTCGAAAGAGGCGGCCTAGGTAAAAATTAGGACCAAAAATATCAAGCCTGGCAAATTCTAAGCTAACTTCGAAGGCAAATCTGTACTAATTCGTAAATCATAAGGCTTTATTTTTGAAGAGAATAAAGCTCGTGAAGTGATCTTTCTAATAAAAATAGAATCTCATGATTTTGATACTCCAGCTCTGAATTATGATTTTTCTTGGGTAGGCGCAAAATTAAAAAGATCAAGCCTGACAGATTCTAAGCTAACTTCAAAGGCAAATCTGTACGAATTTGTAAATTACAAGGCTTTGATTTTGAAGAGATCAAATTTTGTGAAGTGATCTTTCTAACAAAAAAAGAGTCTCATGATTTTGACGCTCCAGCTTTGAGTTATGATTTTTCTTTGGTGGGCGCGCAAAATTAAAAAGATCAAGCCTGGAAGATTCTAAGCTAACTTTGAAGGAAACTCTAGACTAATCTATAAAGCACAAGGCTCTAATTTTTGAAGATATTAAAGTTCGTAAAGTGATCTTTCCAACAAAAAAAGAATCTCATGATTTCGACGCTCCAGCTCCAAGTTATGATTTTTTTCTGCAAGCGTGCGAAGCTGAAAAATCAAGCATGCCAGGTTCTAAGCTAACTTCGAAAGTAAAATCTATACTAATCCATAAATCACAAGCCTGTGATTTTATTTTTGATAGATTGAAGTTTGAGAAGTTATTTTTCCAACAAAAGAAGAATTTCATTATTTGAACACTCCAATTTTGAGTTATGAATTTTCTCTTATAAGCATATAAAGCTGAAAAGTTTAGTATGACTATTGTGAATTTGAAATATAATCAAAAAGCCAAAAAATGTAGAGAATTCAAGATGAGACAATTCATACTAAAAGATAAGTCACCAGTTTATTACTTTTTTTAAAAAAAGGGACAAATCACTACATCATAGTAAGCAAGTAAATAAATAAATAAATCCTAAGAAAGAATCTAAACTATGGAAATGGCTTGAAGTTTGAAATGTTTTGATGGCTTGTCTCAACCGCCTCTTCTAGCTTGGATAATCTTTCTGCTTCACCATCAGACAACATATGGTTTGCCTCAATGGTATAAATCTCTCCCTCGGTCATGGTGATGATCTCTTGAGTTTTGGACAGTTTCTCTTGATGTCTACAAAGGAACGTAATAATCTTCTTTCTCTTAGAGGTCAAGGTGGATAGATCTTTCTCCGCATTTGCAAGAGTTACTTGGAGCTTCCCTATGGATCCATCCAACTTTTCATGTTCCAACCTTGAATCTTCAAGACGCTTTTGTGCATCATGAACGATCTTCTCATGTGATTCTTTAGTCATCTTTGATGGTCTCAGAGTATCATACTCTTTGTATGACTTGAAAAAATTCTCAATGAGATCCTCCAAAGTAGAAATATCAATGATGTTAACCTTTTTGATTTCATCGAGAGTTGAAACAATACTCGATTCTAATTTAGCAAAACCATCTAAGAAACCCAAAGAAAATTGTGTAAACCATCCACACAATGCACTCCACATCTCAAAAACAAAGATTGATTTGACATGAAAAATGGTTTCTTGATCGAAAAGTGGAGTGCTAGGCCGCAATGGCCATGAAGAAGATTGGAACAACTTTGGACGTGAGATTTAATCGGCAGTAACTTCAGTCATATTGGTGCCATTTGCTTGGGGAAGTTTCTTGACATTTAAAGAAGTGGAAGGTAAGACTATTTTTATAGAGATATTCCGTCTTTAGCAGAAGACTGATCATTACCAAGATCATCAAAGTCTATAGCAATATTTGCAATCACATCATCGCAAAGATCGTTGCAGCATAGATCTTGAAGGTCTAACTAAAAAAATGAAAGAAAAAGAGACCAACTAATTTTTTTCAATTACAAAAAGATTTAGCATAGGTAAAAAAAAAGAAAAGAAAAGAAAAGAAAGAAAAAGGAGGACTCTACCCATTTTGCTAAATCAAACAATGATGCAGAGTTTGGATCCTCATCCACAAAGGAGTTATCATCAATGACAATTGTTTCTAGATTGCAACAAATGTCCTCTAGCTCATGTACCTTTCTTTTTAGATGTTCCAGTGATGATCCTTACTCTTTGTTGAACAAGACGAAGCATTGAATTTATCAACACCACCTGACAAAGTAAGCATGTGGGAATTGTTATCAAGTTTTGAAGCAGTGGTGGTCACCTTTGAGGCTAATTTGAGGTACCTCAATTTTGATTTCAGAGTTTTGGACTTGGATAAAGTCTTGATGACTTGCGAAATATCGATTGACTTCACCCTGGGCTTTGAAGAAGAATGTGACTTTTCCTTCGATTGATCAGAAACCCCTTTAGATGACATGGGTGTATGGTCCTGCTTTGAAATTTTCAAAATGGTACTCCGACTTTCTTTTGAAGAAGTTGTCTTATGAGATGGCCACCAATTTTCATACTCATAAGTCATTAATAGAGTGCTTTCTAATGGCCGCATTGGGGTGATGACTTTTGAAGAAGTACCAAGTCGAGAAGAGGAATTCCAAAGTTGCACTAATTTTGATAACGTACAATCATATGGTCGTTCCATAAGATCTTCAGGGATGTCTTGACAAAACCAAATTATCGACTAATCTCATTAGACTATAGGACTTCACTACAAAGTTTGAATCAAGCCTAAGGGTGACATAACTTGAGTGAAGACTTATGATAAATTCAAGCCACAAATTTGAGAATCAACTATCACAATAAGGTGCAAATATTTGCCTTGTAATAGTGCCAAGTGATGGAGGTAACAGATATCATCCTATTGAAATAATTTTTGAGCTTTAACAAAACTGAAATATTTAGCCAGTTTCTCACCAGAAATCTTACATAAGGATATGGTTCGATGTGCGTGATCAGCACGATGATGGGTTCCAAAATACTCTCCTAGCCATCTATATACGTAGTATATAGAAAAAATTATATTTTTCATATTGGAAGAAGTAGAGATATCTCTCAAGCCGTGATATATACTTGCATGGATTGGGACTAACAGAGAGAATTTTCTCCATGAGCCATCAAACTTGCTGCTTTGAAAACGCTAGCACGTATATAACTAACTTTCTTGTTCGGAAGCACAAATTTGCATAGCCAACAAGTGAGAAAGGCTGCCAAGTTAGTCTCATCTCTAAGCGACTCTTCCACACGTAGATCAACAAAGGGCACACTTTTATCATCGGTCTGTGGAAGAAAATTCATGTCGATGTGTCCAGACGGATTATGGTTCAACCTTGGCTTTGTGGCGCATGTCTTTGACACCTTTTATGGGGGCTCTGCATATCTATGCGGTCCTTCGGACCAAAATGTCACTCAATCGTAGATGGACACCTCTTGGAGATCACCTTTTGCTAAGTTGTAAAAGGCCAAAAATAAATGTAGATAATTTTTAGGGAGAAACAAATTTCTTTGAGCATCTGACTGGGTCAATTCCGTTGCTGTAGGAATGACTTTATCATAAAAAGATCCTTGGATAGGAAGACCACCAATTGCTTATAAGTCCCAAAGTGATATGGATATTTCCCCAATAAAAGTAGAAAACGTATTGGTCGATGGGCGCCAAAGCTCGCAAAAAAACATGTAGTACATTGTCGTCATAGTCGTATGTGAATAAAGAAGTATATATGGCATAATAAATTTTAATGTACTCTAAAGTCTCCTTGTGGTGGGGGAGCACGTCCTCAATCCATTCCCAGTAGCCGGCTATGTAGTGGACGTTTCCAAAGCCAGAGGACGAAACACTTTAATTGTTTAAACACTTCTTGGAATGAGAAGATTCAATGGATGCGGCTTCCCGATGAACTACGGATCTCAGTAGAGGAACTTTCATACTGGTAGCCTTACTCGAGAAGTTTCCTATGAAATCTTTGGTATCCATATGTAACCATTCTTTAAGGTGAAGAGATTCGTCAGGTGACCCACTAACAAAAGATAAGATGTCGATCGCCGAAGGTTGAACCTTCAAAACTAGTGCTTTGGCATTCGGATTTCGTTGGTCATTCACTATCTCCAGATGAGGATGTGGCATGTTATGATCATAAAATTGCAATATGTTGCTGGATCAAATCAGTAGAAAGGGGAATTTAAATAAAAGGGTCAGATTCAGTAAGACTACGTCTAGCACAAAGACTATGACATAAAATTTTTGCGGTCATTTGAGGGCTAGGTTCCAAATAGAAAACTGAATCAATGTAGATACGATCTAAATATGATTCTCATATATGATTTAACCCTATGAAGATTCTTCCCAATGACATAAACCGTTTGTATTTCATCATTCCTATATCAAGATATTGTTTTATTTTTAAAGTTGCACAAGGCTGGCGCCAGTCAGCTTATCAAAATTTTGGGTTGAGTTCAAAAACTCACTTGAGAGAATCCACAAGCCTTTTGATCGAGATTTTTGAATATTATGTAGACCCATGAGCCTAGTTCCTAAAAAATCAAATGAAACATGATTCGTCAAGATATAAGTTTTTCACAAAGCCGCAAAAAGTTGGTGCAGTCAGCTCATCAAATTTTTGGGTTGAATTCAAAATATCACCTGAGAAAATCCGCAAGCTTTTGGATCGAAATTTTTGGATATATTGTATCTTCATGAGTCTAGTTCCTAAAACATCAAATAAAACACGATTTAGAGGTTTCTACATCAAGATATGATTTTTTTTAAAAAGTCGCATAAAGTTGGTGCAGTCAGCTCGTCAAAATTTTGGGCTGAGTTCAAAAAATCACCTGAGAAAATCCGCAACCTTTTGGATCAATAGTTTTGGATATTTGTAGCTTCACGAGTCTAGTTTCTGGAAAAAGCAAAGCACAATTTAGACTTTCCTACAATGAGATGTGAATTTTTTACCACTGCGGTGCTGAGCAGTGAAAAAAGTGACAAAAATTAAGGTTAAGGAAGGGACTTACTCGTAATACATGGACTCAAGGGAGTTTGATGATGCCGCAAATTAATACTTAACCACCAAGGATACGTGGATATCTATAGATATCACAGATATGGAGATTTCAATCAGATTCCTATGAGTTATGAAAAATTATAACTATGAAAAGTAGGATTCCTACAAATTATGGAAAACTACAAATTCATTTATGGTAAGTTTTCATAGGATCAAATTATGGTATATTTTTTATGGGTATCAAACATGGAAAAAAATTAATGTCTTGAAAGATAAGAAATAGATGATGTTCCATCAAACCGATTTGGAAGGTTTGGAAATCAAATGATAAACACGAGGCTAGGTCATAAGGTTTTTTTGGGGACCTTATTTCTCGTACTAAATTTTCAACTGCACCAAACAATGAAAAAATGGCAATTATGGCAAATTTTAATTTCAAAAAAAAGAAAATCATATACATATGTGTATGTTTCCGCATAAGATCATGGAAATTGTTCCATACAGCCAAATGTGAATTTTTTTGAGAGGTTTCTTATATAGGTGCAAAAAAGCCTCCTGATAAGGCTATGCTTATATAAGGAACTAAGGTTTGAAAATCTCATATTTTTTTGAAGTGATCAAGCAAAATTTGAGGAGAACCTATCAAAAGGGTGTTCGGCGTCAAAGAAGGCTACACCTAAAATTCATGCCGAAATCGCGAGTTCATACCGCTAAATTAATCTTATGAGTTGATGGTCATCCTGTAGTCAATGACTCAATTATAAAACTATTAAAATGACAAAATGGATAACATGATATAATGTTCCATAAGCCGTAAGCCCTTCAAACTAAATAGGTTATTAAATGACCAAAAAAAACAAGTAACATCTTGCAAGTTTGAAGAATGTTGTTGGAAAGACTTCGGTTTGTATGAATTTGAACAAAATACTTCAACGTGTCAACATTTTCATTCCAAACGTTACACATGAGATCAACTACGAGGAAAAAAAATACTTGCTTCACATACTAGTGCTCCAAGGTTTGTCTTTGTAGATTTGACAAGTCAAGCACCGCGACAAATCTCGAAGCAGGGGGCATTTGTAGACAGTGAAGTTTTGTTGATGAAATTCATATTAAATATGAATTAAATCTTAAATTCATGATGAATGTGAGGGCAGTTTTCACACCATGGGATGTTAAACACACCATGGGATGTTAAACAACATGGGATGTTAAACACACCATGGGATGTTAAACAACTTTTATATTTATATAAGCTTTTGGTTTGGAGATTTTGAGTAGCAATTTCTATATTTCTTTTATAAATAAATGATTTGTGCTATGAAGCTCAAGAAACATTGGTGGTTAATTAGAGACCCAAAATATTGCTCATCTCTAAAGGTACATCTTCAATTAGACAACTCCTCGTCCCCAAAGGTTCATCTAGGATGAAGTAGCTAATAGTCGCAAAAAGTGATTTATGACGAGGTAGTTGTCACAAAAAAGTAATTTGAGACAAGGTAGTTGCTTGTCCCAGAAGAGTAATTTAGGAAGAGGTAGTTTCTCGTCGCTAAAGGGAGTTAAAGACTAGAAAGTAACTAATTTTTAAAAAGAAAATCATCTATTTGGGACAAGATATATGGTCTCTAAAAGTAATTTCTCGACCAGCTGTGTTGCTGTCTCTAAAGACATTTAGAGACAGAATAAACGAGACAGTCGCAATTGACCTTTTGCGAAGAGGCCTTCTAGGACAAGTGGCGACCAATATTTTTCCATTGCAATAGACCTTTTGGGACCATATTTGGATTTTTTAGGACTAGGTTTCCCTTCCTTAGAGGCTATTTTTCTTGTAGTGGAGTCGGGGTCGAATTTCCAGGGAGCAATCGGTTCAAGATTAGAAGTATTAAATTAGCAACGTTAATAAAAGTAATTGCAACAAACATATATCTAATAAATGATTGCTAGACTTGAACTGAAAACAAATAAATATAAGATATGTTAGGAGTGTGTTAAATTGGGACAAAAATTCAATAAATGGGTCTTATAACTTGAATGAATGTGTCAATTGAATGTGAGTAGTCTAAAATGCTAGTAACTACTTTCTGATATAACAATAGCAATATATCACATGAACTTACTACAACTTCATATGCCAATTTGCACTAGAACACACTTGGCCCTAAGCATAAGCAAATCATTTAATACCTTAGCTCTTGAGTCCTTATCAGGCATTCAATCAAAACTAATAATATTTTAACAACAACAACAACATACCCAGTAATATTTTAACAACAACAACAAAGCACATGACAATACGAAAATATAATACAATTAATACATAAATAATAAAATAATGACAATACATACTAGAAAGAAAACACTACTACTCAACCCTATTAGGCCCCCTGACTACCTAACCCTACTAACCAATTATGCTACTATTCTAATTCGCGACCTCCACTTCTTCCTATCTAGAGTCATGTCCTCAGTGAGATTTTCGCCATATCATTATTCTAATTTGCAACCTCCATTTTTTTCTATCTAGGGTCATGTCTTCAGTGAGACTAAGTTTTGTCATATCATGTCTAATCATCTCCCCTCAGTACTTCTTCGGTTTACCTCTACCCCTTTGTTTAACTCCTAAAACTAACCTCTCATACCTCCTAACCAGAGCATTGATACTCCTTCTTTGCACATGTCCAAACCATCGTAGTCTCGCTTCCCTCATCTTCTTAGATATATTCAAGTTGGATTGAAATAAGTCTAGATCTAACATAGAGTTGACCCTTAATATGATATTGACCACATTGGGCTTGATACAATT
>DF363840.1:14130-46930 GCA_000787875.1 Solanum virginianum | reverse complement strand
GATCGCTCTCCCCCTCTTCATCCTACTAATAGCCCGTCTTACCTCCTTAACTTTGAACCACCTGCAATAACCAAAGTCCCGATAGTTTTCTAAGTGTGCCAACTTACCTAACTCGATATCTATATCACCTTTTTCATTTAAGAGTTTATGAAAGTAAGATTGCCACCTTAATTTAATGGAGGTGTCATCCACCAACACCTCGCCCTCCTCATCCTTGATGCACTTTACTTGGTCCAAGTCATGAGCTTTTCTTTCTCTTACTTTAGCGAGCCTATACAATCTCTTATCTCTACTTTTTTCACTTAGCTTCTCGTAAAGGAGCTCAAATGCTGCTGACTTCGCAATTGTCACCACCTTCTTTGCTTCTGACTTAGCCGTCTTATAGATAACCTTAAACTTTTGCTTTTCATCTTCATCCTGACACTCTAACCACTCTGTGTAAGCGACCTTCAATTTTAAGCTATCATATTTATTATCCACTTCAATCACTCATAACTAATATAACAATTGAAGATCTAAACATAACCATGAGTTTGCAACCTCAAGATTTCAGTTAAATATAGCATTAATGAATATGAACTCACTTCAATTAACAGTAAAATATTCAAAATAAATAAGACCAGTCATAAATCAACTACCCATATTATTACACACCTCTAAGATTAAGGGTTTTAGCCTGACATAACTAAAAGATAAAATTTAGTACTAAGATCAACTTTCATTGCAATGGGTAAAGAGTAATACAAGAAAATAAAAAGAATCTCTTCTCTTGTTTCTCCAATCCTCTTCCCCAAGCTTGGTTCCCGAACTCTCTTCATCAAGGATGGTAACTTTTGTGTATTTCTCTCTAGAAGAATTATTCAGACTACCACTGATTTTACTCTGTCAATTGTGTCAAATTAGTTCTCCAAAAATATTTTTATACTCCGTATAAAAATAGCCCATTTTACGCATGATTCACCAATCGACGGGCAAGGTCGGCCATCGCCAAACACTTCGACAATCCGTCAAATGTGTACTTGAGTACCTTTTAAAATATCTATTATAGGCCTTGGTCTCTGCAACATTAGGAAGTTAACACCAACCTTCAGCAATCCGCAGAATCATTCGGCGATGTCGGTTTTATCACATTTTTGGCAATGTTAATCCTTTGTCCTATATTGTTGAGTTTTTCCCTTCTATTCACTATTATTCTTAATTCTAGCATCGAATACAAATTAGTAAGGATATGAGGCACAATAACATATTTCAAAAACAATATTTTTTTGCTTTTTAAGCTCTATATGAGTCCAAAATGTAGACTTACCAGGGCCTGGCTAGAAAATGTACTATTATAATTTGGCACTATGTGCCTTGCATGAAGACTTCCTTCTTTATCTGCAAACACCGAAGGAACTACCCATACTATGTAGGAGTTAACTACTACTAGATTGTACCCTTGGTGTAGAGGGGATGGCCCAGACCTCAGGTGCAGTTGGAGCTTCCTCTATTACTTCAGTTGCTATGCATCCTACGAGACGAGGCACTCCACCCTTTGTCAGTACGTCTGCTACTTGATTTTTCTCGCGATAGCTATGTTAGATTGGAGGGCTTCCCAATTGGCACATTAAATCCCTATACAGTTAGAATTTTAGAAAAAGTTGGGTAATCAGTCTTGAGGTATTGCAACATTTTGACACTGACTATGGAAATTTCGAGGGGATACAATTTATGTTCTATTACTAGTCTCAGCCCCTTCTCTAGAGCTTTTAGTTTATCTAGGGTGCTAGTTGAAGAATATGGATTCCCCATAAACCATATTATCCAGTTCCTATTTATGTCCCTTATTATGCCACCTATTCCCCCATTGCCTCTTTGGCTATTCGTTGATCCGTCCATATTTAGCTTATATGTAGTGTTAGGTGATTGCCGTTTGATGTATATTAGAACTTTCCTCTCCTATTTGTGTTGGTTCATTAGGTGAAGGTATGCATAGTGTGATTATGGGGTGTTTGTCTGTTTATGTTGCCTTTCATTTTGTTGTGGCAATTGTCATTCTTAGTCCTTTAGTTATTCAAGCCATTTATGGTTCTGCGTTGCCTTAACTTTCTCCGACTGAATAAATACAAAAGCTTATATGATCAATGAAAATCTTACAATACCCATCATATAAGAATGACACTAGAATTTAAGCACAAAGATCATTGTCGCTTAGTCCACCTTCTCCTTTTGCGCTAATACACTATCTAAAGCAACTTTTAAAGTATCACAATATATAGTAAAGTTCAAATCCATCTCGAATAGCGCAAAATGTCACGAAATTCTGAGTCTTAGTAAGAGAAAAGGCCTTGTCCATCCTCTAATTAACTACTTTAATCTTAGCTGAATCTACTCTAATCCCTCCTTAGATATCATGTCACGCCCCCAAAGGGTACCCTAGATGTAACTGGCATTTGAAGACTATTTTTAGTCCCAAACCGAACTACCTGGCCTAATTATATTCATTCAATCAAATGATCAATGAAAGACATCAGAGAATGACAAATAACTATCAGTGGCCTATACTACCTCATCATATCTATGTTAGAAATAAAGGCAATAGGCCACAATACTAATCATTAATGTCCATCACATGATATAGGATTAAAGAAAACTCAATTTAAAAGGGAAAGGGGAAAAAACCCCAACATCAACCCATCATCTCTCTATGTCTATGGAGCCTCTAAGTCCATGATCTAGGAAGGTACCATAATAGGCCGTGGCTACCACAACTCAAGAAATAACTCAAACATATGAAAGAAAGAAACATCCTCCGAATGCAGAACAGAAATCTCCTCTCTTTGGAATTAGGGAACTTTGGACCTTAACGATTCGCCTGTTGAAGTCCTCTGTCTATTGAACCTGCATCATGAAATGATGCAGCGCCAAATGGCATTAGTATGTGGAATTTACTGTATGTAAAACAAGGCTAAAGGAAATAGTATAGACAAGATAATATGAAATGACATCAGCTCATCAGTTACTCAATCTTAGCTCAAAATAAGGAATAAGATAGTATCACATCAACATCAGAGTACTATCAATATGAAACCTATATGGGAGTTTCTCTAACCGACAACCATCGCCTATGAGCCGGTGATAATATAATAAAGTGATGTTATTGCCACACTCATTCAATACCTTGCTGGGGTAAAGAACAATATCTATTAGTGGATATAACTCAGTGGTAAAGTGTCACCTTGACGTGGTAAAAGTCATCAATTCGAGCCTGATTATCCTTAAGCCCAATGTGAGTTTTTCTAGTTGGATTTGCTTCCTCACTATTATTCAATAAGAATGGATAAGAGGCTCATGGGATTGACGTGAGAGGGCAGGGATGGCTATATTTCTAGAAGCGAACTCCAGGCGAATATAAAGCGCATGGGTACAAGTTATGCCTTGGAATGAAAGACAATTTTGAATCCACTTTTTAGGAACGAGGGAACATCCGCTCTCACGGTCCAATCCTCTCCTACGCTAGCCACATAGTTAATGAGTGCGAGTGGGACTCACTCTTACCCATTTTGGTGCTTAATACTCTTCCCAGGACTCAACATACTCATAAGCTATCAATTAATCAAGAATTCCCATCACTTAGTCTCTTTTGGGCAAGAAACCTTAACTCATCTCATCATCTGTCAACTCAAGGAGTAGGATCATTCTTTGAAGATTAAGTTCAATATCCTTTAGTCTCTAAGGATATTAATCTTATGAATATCAGGCATTAACACATTCATCTCAGGACCCGAACCACAACAAATAAGCACACCTAATAATCAAGGCTCTAGACAATACACTAAGTTCATTCTTGAAGTCTTTAATAAGGAAATCATGTAGGGTCTATATAATCATACAAATAATTCACTTAAACAATTAATTCAAGTTATGATGATCATCAATTTAAGAAAATATATGCACTACAAAAATAGTTCTCAGTAAAACATTGAAGAATTTTATAAATAAATCCATCACCTTCAACTATCAACCTGCTACATTCAATGGGGCACATGGGAGAACAATCCCATGTTTTTGGGTATCCTTTACATACCTGGATGAAGATTATATTAATCTTCTTCAAGAGCTTGACCTTCAACCTTGAAATCCCCAAGCGTTTCTTGTCTTCTCTCTCAAGAATTCTTCACGTAGGAGTTAGGAAAATTGGATTTTGAAACTCTTAATGCAAATAAAAGAACCCTTAAACACATTTTTGGGACTTATAATAGTGTAGAAAATGACCAAAAGGCCTTTCCCATAATTAAAAGAAAATTTTCACGAATTTTGCAATGGTCTGCGATGCGCGAGGGGCGCGGACCAGTATAATTTTTCCAAAAACTCCTCCAAACAAATTTTAATCTTCTCGCCAAAAATTTTGAAAAAAACATAAGTGTTAGTTCGCATTCTGGCCGTGTTGGGCCAAGGACACAGACTGACACTGTCTCTCAATTAATTAGCGAAAAGTATTTTTTGACCCAGTTACTCTAAAATTGGGTCGGGGCCATTTGTCGACTCAATTTTTCATGCTGATCACAAATTTGATTTGGGATATCTCATCCGAGCTTGGGAAGATGCATTATGCGCATGATTCCATTCTAGGGGTATTTCGGTAATTTTGTGGGGTATTACATTATCTCTCCCTTGGGATCATTCGTTCTCGAATGATGAGTAAATGTGGGATTAAGGCACGAGTAGACTTAGGGCTCATCTCAATACTCACCAGAGAAATCTTAAACTTTCTACTATCCATCACCTTCTATACTTCTACATTGGCCTCAAGAATAGAATAAATACGTTAAATCAACAGTGGAACTCTAATTAACTCAAGGCTGAGGACATTACCTTTGACATCATCATCATGTGGCATGAATAGGTATGGGTATTTGGTCTTCACAGCTTCCTGAGCTTCCCATATAGCTTCCTCAACGAATTGATTCCTCCATAGAACTTTGACAGAGACTCTCTTTATTCCTCATCTTATAATTACAAACTTGAAGATCGAGGATTTGGATAGGAATATCCTCATAGGATAGACTATCTTTTAATCGCATACTCTCAAAAGGGACCACCAAAGTGGGATCCCCTAAACATTTCTTCAGTATCGATACGTGTGGAATACCAGATGGATCTTGTCCAACTCGGAAGGCAACTCTAACTCATAGGCGACCTTCCTAATCCTTCTCAAAATTTGGTAGGGTCCGATATAGCATGATCTTAATTTTCCTTTCTTTCCAAACCTTATAACACCCTTCATAGGTGATACCTTCAAGTAACCCAATCATCCACTTCGAATTCCAAGTCCCTTCTTCTCACATCAGTGTAGGACTTTTAAAAACTTTGTGCGGCCTTCAACCTTTCTATAATGAGCTTCACCTTCTTTATAGACTGGTAGACAAGATCCAGTCCAAATAACTCAGCCTCACCAACTTCAAATTGCCCAATCAGTGACCTACACCTCTTTTCTTATTAAGCTTCATAAGGGGCCATTTGGATACTTGCATGATAACTATTATTGCAGGTAAACTCGATCAATGGCAGGTGGTCATTATAATTCCCTTAAAGTTGAGAATGCAAGCCCTCAACATATCCTCCAATGTTTGGATGATATGCTCTACCTGGCTATCTGCCTGAGGGTGGAAGGCTATACTCAGATTTTACCTTGGTACCTAAACCTTTCTGAAAATATCTCCAAAATTAAGAGGTGAATTGAGTCCCTCTGTCTGAGGTGATAGATAAGGGAAACCCATGCAACCTCACAATCGCACAAATATATAACTTAGTGTACTCCTCTGCGATGTTAGTTGTTTTGATTGCCAAGAAATGAGCTGACTTAGTCATCTTATCCATGACCACCTGTATTGAATTGTACTGCTTTCGAGACCTTGGTAAACTAGTAATGAAGTCCACGTTGATCATCCCCCACTTCCACTCTAGAATTTCAAAGTTCTGGGCGAATCCACGGTCTCTAATGTTCAACCTTGACCTATTGACAATTAGGGCACTTAGAGACAAATTCAACAATGTCTTTCTTCATTTCATTCCACCAATAGACTTCTCTCAAGTCATGGTACATCTTGGTGGAATCAGGGTGAATAGAATATTGAGAGTTGTGAGCTTCTGTGATGACTCTTTCTCGGACACCGTCAACATTAGGCATATACAATCTACCCTGGTACCTCAACACACCATATGTCCCTTTGGAGAAAACCCTTACTTTTTGCTTATGGATAGCCTCTTTCAATTGGAATAAGATAGGATCTTAGTCTTGCTTTTCCTTCACTTCTAACACTAAGAATGAAGCAGACCCATTCTTAACATTGACCCCACCTTCATTATTCTCCTCAAGTTGCACTCCCAGTCGAGCCAATCTATGAACTTCCTTAGCTAGTTTTTTCTTCCCTTCCTCCATATGGGCGGTGCTACCCATGGACAACCTGCTAAGAGCATTAACAACAATATTTGCCTTACTTGGGTGGTAGAGAATGCTCATGTCATAGTCCTTAAGCAACTCCAGCCATCTCATTTGCCACAGGTTGAGCTCTTTCTGACTGAAAACATATTGCAAGCTCTTGTGGTTAGTGAACATGTTCATATCCACTCCATATAAGTAGTGGTACCAGATCTTGAGTGTGAACACCACTGCTGCCAACTCGAGATCATGAGTTAGATAGTTCTTCTCATGAATCCTAAGTTGTCTGGAAGCATAGGCTATCACCTTTCCTCTTTGCATTAGTACACAACCCAGTCTAACTTTAGATGCATCATAATATATCATAAAGTCTTCCATCCCATTGGGCAAAGTCAACACTGGCGCTGTAGTCAATCCAGTGTTAAAATCCTAAAAACTCCCCTTACATTTATCGGACTACTGAAACTTGACCTTTTTCTGAGTTAGTTTGGTCAATGGTGCAGACAAGGAAGAGAACCCCTCAACAAATCTACAATAGTAGCCTGTCAACTCCTAGAAACTTCTTATGTCAGTCAGAGAGGTTGGCCTGGGCAAGTTCTTACCCGTTTCAATCTTCTAGGCGTCCACTCTAATACCATCACCCGAGGCAACATGACCTAGGAAGACCATTGACTTGAGCCAGAACTCACACTTTGAAAAATTGACGTATAATTTGTGGTCTTTGAAAGTTTGAACCACCACTCTAAGATGGTTGGAATGCTCCTCTTCATCCTTAGATGGTAACCCGATCTGAGGTCTATCTTGGAGAAGGAAGAGGCACCTTGAAGTTGGTCAAATAGATCATCTATCCTGGGGAGAGGATACTTATTCTTTATTGTGACTTTGTTAAATTGCCGATAGTCTATGCACATTCTAAGAGATCCATCTTTCTTACGCATGAATTGGGCAAGAGTACCCCAAGGAGAGACACTAGGCCTTATGAAACCTTTCTCTAGCATGTCTTTCAATTGCTCTTTAAATTCTTTCGATTCAGCAAGAGCCATTCTATAAGGTGGACTTGAAATGGGCTGGGTATCGGGGAGAATATCAATCCCAAAGTCAATCTCCCTATTAGGAGGGACTCCAGACAGATCCTCAGGAAACACTTTGGGGAACTCATTAACAATTAGGACTGACTCTAGAGTAGGGGACTTAATATTATCATACTTAACTTACACAAAGGGGTAAATACAACCTTTGGAGATCAACTTTTTGGCCCTAAAATAGGAGATAAACCTACTCTTAGGTGCAACCGAACTCCCTTTCCACTCTAGGACTGGTTCATTGGGAAATTGAAACTTAATAATTTGGGTTCTACAATCAATAGAGGCATAGCAGGTATGAAGCCAATCCATGCCAAGGATCACGTCAAAATTCACCATCTCCAACTCTACCAAGTCAGCTAAGGTATCTCTATGATAGATAGATACAACACAATCTCTATAGACTCTCATGGCTAGGATATACTCACCAGTAGGAGTGGAAACAGAAAAAAGCTTTAGCAAACACTCTGGAAGGATCTCAAATTAACTAGCCACATAGGGGGTTATAAAAGACAGAGTGATACTTAGGTCAAGCAATGCATAATAATCAAAAGTAAAGACTCTAAGCATACCCATTACAACATCTAGTGCTACCTTCTGATCTTAATGATTACCTATAGCATGAAGATAGTTTGTCCCTCCTCCTATACCCGTGGTACTACTACTCTGATGACTACCAGTTGGGGGTGCTATGGAGGATTGTGCTCTATTACTCTCTTTACCTCGTCTCTTCTTCGAACACGTATATTGAAAGTGACCTATCTATCCACATAAGTAACAAAGATACTTGCCTACGCAGCACTCACCCAGATAGAGTTTACCACACTTGTCACAAGGTGGCTTTTCCTTCTTACCTTGGGTCATACTAGCTTGAGACTGAGAACCCTGGGCATTGTAATTCTGGTAACCATAAGACTTCTGATCATACCGATTTTGTTAGACTGGCACACTAGCTGCAGAGGATGCATAATGAGAAGACCTCTTTTGAAAGTAAGAATTGTCATACTTATCCAGTCTCTGCTGATTAGGCTCATGTTCTACTAATTTGGCCTTCTTGCTCAGATGCTCTTCCCTATCTTTTTTCTTATCCTCCTCTGTCTGTTGGGCATACACCATAATCCTGGAGATGTCCATGCCTGGGATCAACAAGGCTGCTTTGCACTCTCCTTCTGCACATGCCTGCCCAAGCCAGACACAAACTTTCTCTTCCTTGTAGTCATTTCTTGGACCATGTTTAAAGAATATCTGCACAACTTAATAAACTTGAGACTGTACTCCTTAATGATTGTCACTTCTTGCTTCAAGTTCATGAACTCGTCAACTTTTGCCTCACTCAACTCTTGGGGAGAGAAATGGTCAAGAAAAGAAGCCCTAAACTCCTCCCACTTCATAGAATTAACATATTCACCTCTACTATCTTCTCATTGGTTGTACTAGATGTTTGCAACATCTTTCAGTTGGTAGGAGGCAAGCTCAACCTTTTCGACTCCACTAGCATGCATGGCCCTCACAACCTTGTACATCTCATTGATGAAATTTTATGGGTCCTCCTCATTTCAACCCCGTATAAACTAGCGTGTTCATCCTCAAGAAAACCCTGAGCCTGTTGCAGCCATGGACTCCTATGAGCTGGAACTAGGAGCCACCTCTGAGGTGGGAGCCAGTTGTGGTTATGTAGGGGATGCCTATGGCACCTCAGCAGTCCTGGCAGGTCAACCACGTCTCCTTGTCTCTGCCTAAATCGGGACCTCTGGTTGGGAGCTCTCAGTAGTCGGGATTGAGGCATCTCTTTGAGCAACAGTTCATTTTGGAGGCATATTATGTAAACGTGTAACGCACGAATTAAAATAAGATTTTCATAGAGTTAAACTCTATCCTACGAACTAAGATCATAGAAAAAAAGTAAGATTTCCTAATGTCTTATAGCCTCCTGCTTATGAAGTGTGGTGCACAACACACCCATAAAAAAGTCTCTATGAGACATGGCTTCATAGACTCTCTAGGACACTCGAACTTTGTGCTCTGATACTAAGTTTGTCATATCCCGAGAGGATACCCTAGACGTAACTGGCACTCAGAGACTATTAGTAGTCCCTACACAAACCATCTGGCCTCATTACATTCATTTAATCAAACAATCAATGGAAGACATCAGAGAATGACAAATAACTATCAGTGGGCTACGCTACCTCATCAAATCTATGTCAAAAATAAAGGCCATGGGCCACAAGACTAATCATTAATGTCCATCACATGAAATAGGATTAAAGAAACTCAGTTTAAAAGGGAAAGAGGAAAAGAACTCTAACATCAACCCATCATCTTTCTATGTCTATAAAGCCTCTATTTGCATGATCTAGGATGGCACCATGACAGGCCATGACTATCACAACTCAAGAAATAACTCAAACACATAAAAGAAAGAAATATCCTCCAAATGCAGGGGATGACTCACTACTCTCTAGAATCAGGGAACTCTGAACCTCAACGATTCACCTGCTGATGTCCTCTGTCTATTGAATCTGTATCCTGAAATGATGCATAATCAAATAGTGTTAGTACGCAGGATGTACTGTATGTAAAATAGGCTAAAAGTAAACTGTATAGACAAGATAATATAAAATAACATCAGCTCATTAGTTACTCAGTGTCAGCTTAGAATAAGGAGTAGGACAAGACAATGACTCATCAATGTAAATTAAGACTCATACCATTACATCAACATCAGAGTATTATCAATATGGAACCTATTTGGGAGTTTCTCTAATCGACAACGATAACCTATGAGCTGGTGATGATACAACGAAGTGATGTCATTGCCACACCCATTCAGTACCTTATCGAGGTAAAGAATGATATCCATCAGTGGATCTATAAATCTGTCAAGTCCTCTTTTGGAACTGAGGAAACATCTGCTCTTACGGTCCAATCATCTTCTACGCTGGCCACGTAGTTAATGAGTGCAAGTGGGACTGATTCTTACCCATTTTGATTCTTAATACTCCTCCCAGGACTCAACATGCTCATAAGCTATCAATAAATCAAGAATTCCCATCACTTAGTCTCTTTTGGGCAAGAAACCTCAACTCATCTCATCATCTGTCAACTCAAAGAGGAGGATCATTCTTACAATATTAAGTTCAATCTTTTTTAATCTCTAAGGATATTAATCTTATGAACATCAGGCATCAACACATTCATCTCAAGACCCGGACCACAATAAACAAACTCAACCAAATGGTCAAGGCTCTAGACAACATCCCTAAGTTCATTCTTGAAGTCTTTAATAAGGGAATCATGTAGGGTCTATATAATCATACAAATAATTCACTTAAACAATTAATTCAAGTTATGATGATCATCAATTCAAGAAAATATATGCACTATAAAATAGTTCTCAGTAAAACATTCAAGAATTTTACGGACAAACCCATAATCTTCAACTACCAACCTACCATGTTCAATGGGGCACACGTGAGAACAATCTCATGTTTTAGATAGCCTTTACATACTTGGATGAAGATTATCTTAATCTTCTTTAAGAATTTGACCCATAACCTTGAAATCCCGAAGTGTTTCTTGTCTTCTCTCTCAAGAATTTTTCATGTAGGAATTAGAAAAAATGGGTTTTGAAACCCTTAATACGAATAAAATAGCCCATAAACACGTTTTTGAGACTTAGGATAGGGTGGGGAATGACTAGAAGGCCCTTCTTGTAATTAAAAGAAAATTTTCATGAATTTTGCACTGGTCCGCGAACCGATATATTTTTCCCAAAAAATCCTCCAAACAAATTTTAATCTTCCCGTCAAAATTTTGAAAAAAACATAAGTGTCAGTCTGCGTTCTGTTCGTATCGCGCCAAGGGTGCGGATTGACACTATTTTTTAATTAATTGGTGAAAATTATTTTTTGACCCGGTTGCTCTAAAATCGGGTTGAGGCCATTTTCCCACTCAATCTGGTTGGGAGCTCTCAGTAGTCGGGATTGAGGCATCTCTTTGAGCAACAGTTCATTTTGGAGGCATATTATGTAAACGTGTAACGCACGAATTAAAATAAGATTTTCATAGAGCTTGGAAAGACGTGTTATGCACATGATTTCATTATAGGGATATTTTGATAATTTTGCAGGGTGTTACATATCATGTGTATCAAGAATGCACTAAATCAATCCCAAAACTTCACATATAATGTAAATTTTCCTTTCTCAACATTACAATCACATCAACATCAGCCTTTAAATACACCAAGATATCTTTATTGATTAATATTATTGTAAAGAAGTTCTTGTCCAGATGAAAAACTCGTTCCTTAACTTTGCGAAAATTACGGGGGTGCTAGTTTAATCAAAGTACATCATCCAGAATTCATAATGGTCATAATGGGTCCAAAAAATTGTATTGGGATATATGATGTCCTGGCTTTCTATAATCAAACTCAAGTCAATGAACGATGTTGTTCCTAAAACTGATCAAATAAGTTATCAATACACAAAAGAGGATATTTGTTCTTGATTATTATTTTGTTCAGCTACCTTTGTCAATACACATCCTAAGGTTATTGAGGCTTAATCACATTATTATTTTATTACTATTTCACGATTTAACTACCTTTGGCCAATACACATCCTCAGGTTATTGAGAGCATACACATCCTTAGATTATTGAGGCTTAATCATGTTATTACTACTTGACGATTGAGAACACTTGATATTCCTCAGTTTTAACCTGCATAGTCTATTGATTTTGGGTGAATTCTCATTAAAAAATTAAAATTTTTGATCTATTTTAGACTAATTTTAGTAATGTCTTCAAAACTATCACAAAATATCATAAAAGGCAACAATTTGAGAGCTTGAGCTACAACTATAAGAGTAATCTAACTTTCTTTTCTCATATAATTGTACGTCATGCAAAACCTTCTTTTTCAATTGTTTAAGTTAGAAAAATAAGAACAGGTGGGACTAGATGGGTTTGTCAATCCTTAATGAGATATCTTGAATTTGAATATTGAAAATTAAAAAGTTCCTATACAAGTCCTTTGATAGTTTAATTCTCTATGCATAGCATGAATTCGGATTAGTTAGACTAATATTTATAAATATCTAATGTCTAAAAGAAAAAGCTAAAGAAATTAGGGCCAAACGGAATTAAGACTTATATGTGTATTATTAATAAATAACGCAAGTAAACAAGTAGAATCTGCAAGAATAAGCACAATGGACCCACAAATTATGATGGAAAGGTTAAAATTTTTCCATCTTTAACTATCAAACTCACGTTTGAATTATAGATATAAAAGAAATTATGTTAGGCGGAGTACTTTCTCTTAAGTAAATAAAAGTCCCAATATAAATATCGAACACAAAATATATTCTTAAAAAAAGGCACAAAGAGACCCGTGTATAGTGCAAAACTGGATGTCTCTTATGGTTAATGACACAATGTTGACATGCTATCATCTTTTTTTCAAAAGCTTTATTTCAATTCAACATTACATCTTTTCTTGAATCCGGAGCCTAAATGGTATAAAAAAAATTTCTTCAAAGTTTCCAAATAGGCAACAGAAAATGAAAAGAAATCAACTGGGAGCACCATGCACATTATAATAAATTTTTTATTGATAAGGCGTGCATGTCGTCAGTGAGCTATAACACCCCATAAAATTACAGAAATGCTCGTAGAACGTAATTGTGTGCATAACGCATTTTTCAAAGCTTCAATGGGAAATTTGAGACCAAATTTGTGATCAGCGCAAAACATCAAGAGAGAAAATAGTCTCGATCCGATTTTAGAGCAACTGAGTCTAAAAATATTTTTCACTAATTTATCAGGAAATATTGTCAGTCCGCGCCCCTGGCGCAATGCGGACACGGCGCGGAGTGACACTTATATTTTTTTAAAATCTCGACGAGAATAATGGAAAAATTCATTTGGAGGAATTTTGGGTGAAAATGCATTGGTCTGTGCCCCTGGCACATTGCGAACTCGTACAAATTTCCTGACGTTTTTCTTTTAAATTTGGGAAGACTATTTTGGGTATTCTCAAACTATTTTTAAGTTTAATAATGTGATTAAGGGTCATTTTATACTGATTAAGGGTTTTGATACACCTAAATTTACACTCCAAACGAAATAGTAAAGCGGTTGTTTATCAAATATAGAACTCAACAACAGTTGAGGTCAATCCCATAGGGAATGCGTGAGAATATATCTATTAGCACCATTTTTAAATATAATATCTATTCCCGAAACAAAAGTGCATAAAGTAAATATGGGGGTTATGGTTTTTTTTTCAATCTAACTTACTGAAGTAAAGTAATAAATGAGTGCACGAACGATTAAATTTCAAATAATTTATGCGAAGCTAGGACTGTGTTCCCCATCACAACTAGTGCGATAGCCGAATCTAGTGGTCAACTCGTTCATGATTACGTATATAAGATCTAATAAGTTATGTAATATCTAATTCACCTCTCTGTCCCTCTTAAATGCATATCATTTATCACCTTTTGGTCTCAGAATATCTACGTATTAACCCTTATTGTTTATCAGAAATACTCTCACCTTTCGGTCTCAAGTACTTAGACTAGGTTAAAAGCCTCGTTTTCCGTCATTGAACTCTTTTCCTAATCAAAACATCACTTTTATACAAGGAATTCATAACAGAAGACTAACTATTGAAGAATCAATGAATCCACAAGCTATAAGCTTGAATTCGATAAGCAAAATCCCAAAATCTTGTGAAATCTCTAAGAAAATAATATTTTTCAATGTTTCCTAGCTCTAGTCGTCCAAGACTAACCAAAAACAAAATAAAACAACTACATATATATGAAGAAAACCTAATTCAAATTAAAATAGGATAAATTCACCGGCATGAACACGGTTCACTACATGGTCCGTGACACGTCGAACGGACCGTGTGACTGTCCGTCTGATCATACTTGGTCCACAAATCAATTGCTACTCCAGGTGCCGTTAAACGGGCCGTGTGACTTTGAATGGTCTGTGAAATGGACTATTTGACGCGCCTTGGTCAATTTATTACTCACTTCTGCCACACGCCTCAATATCACGGACCGTGATTGGTCACACGATCCGTATAACTCTTCGTCTGGTTCCACTTAGACAATTTTACTTTTTTTCAATGGTATCACCTTCATGTCACCTATACGGGACTTGAGACAGCCCGTCATGCTCCCAACGGCTCATCAGATGAGTTGTCTCGTGCCATTTGGAAAAGAATCTTTCAACTTTCGATGGTAATATCTTCACGTCACTTTGAGAAGTCTCATGATGACCCGTTGGCGTCCCACGGTCCGTGACCCATGCTATGGGACTTGCCTTCGCCATATAGCTACTACCATCAGCTAAGTGTGAGGCCAACGGTGGGCCGTGTAGGCCCCCATGTACCCACACTTGGTTCCATTTTGGCCCTTCTTTGCACTCTTTTTCATCATTTTTTCTTTCTTATTCTCGTTCCTTCCATGTCTTAGTCTTTTTCCTAAAAAACAACAAAAACAAGTATCAAAATAACAAGTTTGCTTGAGAACATGCAAAAATTCTTTGTTTAAAGTGTTATACAAGTCGAAGTTCTATGACTCATCAACACCCTTAACTTAGAATGATTGCTTGTCCTCAAGCAATAACAACTCAACCAAACAACACATAAAAACAAGTGTTCACTTAGACTATGGATCGCCCCACAATTTTTCAACTCATATGCCCCGCTAACAAGTTCAAGAATGTGCTCACACCCAACTGGACCCACAGAGATTAAGGCAAATATTATGCATGTATGGTCAGTCCATATATGATCAGGAATAAAGCGACCCCAGTTAAGTTAGCAATCAACTGATGCAAAGAAGTGCCCTCACCACTACGAAGTCTCACACTCAACGTAAATATGTAAAACAAAGATTAGAATGTAGTCACTTACTCTCAGAAATGACTTCTGGTGGACACACATGCCTCAACCATGAACTTACCCTTATTTTCACCACCTTAACTCTTGAATGGCCTTTTTGGATCATATTAGGACTTTTTCGGCTTGTAACGTAGGCTCAGGCTCGAGTGAGGTATATTTAGGATTAAAGTGACTAAATGGCCTCTTCCAAACACTTGCTTCAACTCAGCCATTTGCTTTTTGGTTACCAACTTTTCTTGCCCCTATTTTTCCACTTTCTATAGTACAGGAAATGATTTCCATGATCACTCACTCATTTTTAATCTTTTTCTTTTTCACTTGTTGCTTTGCTCATGGTCACAATTCATTTTTTTCTCTTTTTATCACTTTATTCTTTTCCACACTCATTTTTCTGCTCTCCCTGCACTAGCCACCCTCAACTTAAGCCTTTGGCTTGGGTCAAGGTTCACAATTTCTTTCTAAAGGACCAGGGCCAACATAAGCCACCCTCAACTTAGGCTTTTGCCCTAGGCGGAGGTTCACAATGTCCTTGGAGAGACCAGGGCCAAAACAGAGATCAACAGATAGATTATAGAGGTGCATTTAGGTGATTCAAAGAAAAGGTCTATTTGGGCTCAACTTTTGGTTCGAAGGGACAGTTTCATTTGGTTAGTCAATTTTTCTTGGCTAAATGACTATTCAACAACAACGGCCTATGATCCCCTCCTAATCCAGTCATTCAAGTATTTCAGTAGGACTAACTAGGCAAGTTTTATCTCACAAGTCCGCTGACGGAATTATGCAATTAGCTCATACACATATGGTACATCTTTTGCACTAGTTGGTACTAAATCACATAGGCCTACTTCATTCATCAAAATATCAACCATACACATATAATACTTACCACAACCATGCAAGTTAGTCAGGATGAGATGCAAACACATATATAGGTTGCATTGTTAACAAGGAACATCACAAAGATCAACACAAGGGCTACCCTAGACTTCTATGATACTTATATTTACACAAATAATACGACCTAAAATGCTAGTTCTACTAGATAATACACTTGAGAGAAAAGAAACATAGCAAGAAAAACTATCAAGTAGCAGTATGCCCCACCCCCTCCAAAAAGACAGTGTAGTGTCCTCACTACACCATAACACACTTAAATGAACAGATAGGGGGATAGAACATACCTGGGATGCCCTAGGTGTCAGAAGTATTTGTGGGACCTGACCCCTTTGGGGTATCATCATCAACATATGTACCACCTAGTCCAAAGGTGCTAACGGAGGCTCCTACCCATGCCGCCTCTACGACCAGCCACTCTTGTTCTTTCCTTTCAACTGCTACTTGGCATTGGGCCCTGGCGGCCTTGTGCATCTGCCGATCTTCATCCCTTTATGGGTCACCAAGAGGACTCTTTTGGTGACCCCAACGTTTATCATTTTCATTCTTCCTTAGCTGCTCAGTGGGTGGCATGGGTGCCTCCGATGGGGCTATCAGAACACCCATATCTTATCCAAAGTCGGCATCATGAGGACATTGAATAGGCTCATCCATGACTCTGGAGGTGAGATCGATGCAGGTACCTGACACTGTGCAGTCAACTTAGTGATTTGAGCTTTTATCCCTTTCACTGTCTGTACAAGATCCTTCATTTCATCCCCAGTCATACTCTCGAACATGCTATGGAAGTATCCCTCCAATGTGCTGACTTAGCTCTGCAGGGTAGTGATTTGGCTCCTAAGGGCGTCATCACGTTGGTCCACTACCTATTATGAATGAGACTGGATAACGTGGGGGATCTTATCTATAATTTGATTAACAATGGCCCATGTCAGCTGCTGGTCCACCACTAATCTGGCCAAGAACTCATAAGGCACATATATGTACTCTTGCTGCACTAGAAAAGCTGCACCACTACTATCGGGCTGCTCAGAAGCCGCGCCTGATGGTGGGGCAGTGGCGTAGTCCTCAAGTGGCAAGGGTTGTTGTGGAGGTGCGGACTAGAAGTTCGACAATCCCCTGAGTGAACATATTCTGCTCCTCATGAACAGGTTTTGGATATCTTTAATCACGGCAATATTGGCTACGCCCCTGAGATCTATCTTCTTATCCAAAAAATGAGTTTTGGGAACACCAGCCTATTTACAAAGGACACGAACCAAACACAGGAATGGCATGCTAACTCTTTCAGATAAAGCCCGATCCCGCATCTCAAAGGCGATGATTCGTTTCACGTTGACTCCATACCTAGATATTAGGCATGCAATTAGAGAGGCATGTGAAGGCTGAAGTGTATTATCATTTCCTGTAGGTCTCAGTCTGGCTCGTACCACTGCTCACCAAAATGTTGCAGCAAATGTCAATGATGTTTTGGCGATAGGACACTTGGGGTCTGTGACCCAATGTGACTCCGCCCTCTGAATGGCTATTCGCTCTGCGATCCATCCCAACAGTACATCCTTAGATAACGAATCAGACATCTGCACCGCGTCTATAATCTACATATTTCTTTCTATAAACTATGCATCTGGAGGAGCTTGGTAGTTTGGCCCATATAGGAACTGGTTGATGGTGGTTTCAGATATATTTACTCGTGTACCATGCACCATTACATGTGCCTTGGGGGACCTAGTAAGGGCGACCTGTCACTTCACCTTTCTCAATAGGGTGCCCTCCACCAAGTTCAGGAGGCTAGTGGCATAGTCGGAATAGAATTATTCAACAATGGCGAGCCCGTAGTACCCTGGTCGTTGGGCCATCCAACCAAACTGATATGAATTAAAAGTATCTCTGATTTTTGGGATTCTGTCAAGTTGGTCAGTGATTACTTGAATCTCCGGAAGGACCGGTCACTGTTTGAACCCCTCAAAACCTTTTGTAAGACCGTTAGTGTAGATGTCCATAGCATCTGGGATTATCCACTGGCCCCTTAGAAAGACAATAAGTGCCCAAGCTATTTTGGGGTCTATTATTTGTGAGACTGCAAAATGAATTGCCTCATCATCATTGTCCCAAAGTTTGACTTCATTCGCCTGCTCTTCAGTGTTATGACTCTCAGCCTCTAGTGTTTGCCCCTGCTCATCCTGGTCTGAAGTGTTCTCCTATTCCGGGGCAGCTGCCTCCTCCTCAACTCTCGTGAAAGGGGCCTCCCTCTTCAGACTGGGGGCTCTATGACGGTCTGATGCACGGGCCCGTGTAGCACGAGGAGAGTGGGGGGAGACATTGCCTCTGTAGCGAACTTCGAACCCACTAGATGAGTCATCACCTGAGTCACTCCCAGCCTAATTGCTAGATGATACAGTGGAGGAGTCATGGAGGCGTGACACAGGCTTGTCCTTATCACCGCGTCTGATTGAACTGCATCGTGGACCTATAGTACTTGCAAGTGCCACAAAGGAATACACATTATTAGAAATTATTGTACATGCAGGATGACGCACTAACGGGTACACATACTTCCCCTGTGCCATAAAACTGATAATAACCCTTAAGAATGGCATTACCCGGTCTATCATAAGGCCCTTGCACTTAAGAACATATACAAATTAAAAGTTAAATTTAATTAAAGTAAAATAACACAGGTGAAATAAGGTCAACAGGACCCTACATGGCCCATGTCACGAGACACGATCCATGAAAGGGCCCGTCAAAGGGCACTTGGTCATGTGGGTGGCGAACGACGCGTGTAACAGCCCGTGAACAGTGACATGGTCCGTGACACGACCATCTAACCCCCCCTTTGGCCAATTTCCAATGCATCAGTCACACACACCCAAGTTTATGCGATTTCACCCCACTTATTCATGACTTACTTATCATATTAACATGTACAAGCCGATTTCCCCCAATAATTGTGTCAAAAATCACCCAAAATCATCACTTTCATAGTTAAGACCTTAAGAACTCAACAATGGCGGTTTTCACCACCTCATACACACCCAATATCATTAATATACATTACAATGAATTAAACAGTGAAAGAAATGATTTAGAGTCAAGATCTACACATGCAAACATCAAAAATCTACCATAGAAGATGAAAGATTGAGTTCTTACTTTATAAATAGCAATGAAGATGAAGACTTGCTTGAAAAACTTGAGACCCACACTTAGATTAAGCTAAGAATCGTGTGATTAACTCACGAATAGTCACTAAGAAGATATAAAAATTAGGAGGATTTTGAGGGGAAAAACGTGAGAGAGAGAGAGAGGGGGTCGTGAGAAGTAGAGTGAGAAGGGGAAAATCTTGAAGTGGGTTATTGGGGTCAAAGTAAGGGTATTTAAAATACCTTGGTCAACATAGTTGACCTTTTCTCTCTCCTCCACACGGGCAGCCTCATGGCTCGTCCTACGTGGAACGGTCCATATGGACTGCCCGTTTCACCCCCTTGTGACTAATTAGCACTTACCTAGCATTTGGTTGGCGATCGGCACCTACACGGTCGACTTAACAGCTCGTGACATATGTCATAGTTCATTTCATCGTCCGTGTGTCTACACTTGGTGCGATTTCCTTGTGAAATGTGGCTGGCCATGCGGGCATCCTCCCACTGGCTAACCGCATGAGTCATTTGGCCTATGACGGTCCATGTGGACCTAACGTGTTTCGCCACTTGCCGCTTGACATGATTTTAACGGAGGCCCAAGCATGCGGGACGACCCCATTCATGAGCTGTTGAAAGTATAACGGGCCATGTGGATACATCGTGTGTCATCACTTGCATTTTTGGCACATTATTATATGACACCTACACAGCCTTCAGATGGCTCCTCTCATGCCTCGTTATGGATGACATGGCCCATGTATATGGGCCGTGTGGCTTTACTTGGCAAATTTTTAGTTCGATGCAACTAGGGCATTTTAGCTTTGAGACTTTTTCTATATCATCTGTGCATGCATGAACTCCGAAATATCACCTATATTCACTTGGAAACACAAATCAAAAACAAGAATATGCATGACATATTAATTAAAACTTTTTTTATATAATAATTACAATGCATGGGTTGCCTCCTATGGAGCGCTTGATTTAACGTCGCGGTATGATGCAGTGTCTGGACTACTCAAACTTCGTCAAGGAGTAAGGCTTCTATTTTTGAGGTCTTTTATGTTGCACCCACATATTGCTTCACTCGTTGACCATTTACCTTGAATCGATCCCCATTTTCTACTTGTAGCTCAATTACACCATAGGAAAACACCTGGCTAATCGTGTACGGGCCAGACCACCTTGACTTTAGCTTACCTGGGAAGAGTTTCAACCTGGAGTTGTAAAGTAAGACCTTGTCACCAACACCAAAGCTCCGTTGGGCGATATGCTTGTCATGCTGGACCTTCATCCTCTGTTTGTATAGTACTGCACTCTCATATGCGTAGAGGCAAAACTCATCCAACTTATTGAGTTGGTCTAGTCTCAAGTCAGTCGCCTCCTCCCAATTCATGTTGAGCTTCTATAAAGCCCAGAGTGCCTTGTGCTCTAACTCCATGGGAAGATGACAGGCTTTACCAGGCACCAACTGATATGGGGATATACCAATTAGTGTCTTGTAAGCTATCCTGTAGGCTCATAGTGCATCATCTAGCTTCCTCGCCCATTTCATCCGGGCAGCATTCACAAACTTGGTCAAGATTTCCTTGATCTCTCTGTTTGGTACTTCAATTTGTCCACTATTCTGTGGGTGATAAGGTTTAGCAACCTTGTGTTATCGTTCTCCATATTTTGCGAGTGCTATATGGAAAAACTTGTTACAAAAGTGAGAACCCCCATCACTAATGATAGTTCTGGGTGTCCCAAATCTAGAAAGATGTTTCACCTCAGAAATTGGACAATACTCTTGCTCTCATTGTTTGGCAATGCAACCGTCTCCACCCATTTGGAGACATAGTCTACTGCCACCAGGATGTACTTCATTTTGTACAAACTTATAAATGTGCCCATGAAGTTAATGCCCCAGACATCTAAAATCTCTACCTCAAGAATTGGGGTTATGGGCAACTTTTGGCGCTTCGAGATGTTGCCCTGTCACTGGCACTGATCACACCCAAGTAGCAAGTCGTGGGCATCTTTATAGATGGTGGGCTAATACATTGGAGAATCTTCTTTGCCGTTTTGGACCCACCATGATGACCCCCATTGCAGATGAGTGACAATCCTCCATTATACTCAGCATCTCTGCTTCTGGAATGCACCACCTGATAACCCCATCGGCATATGTTCTAAATAAGTACGGATCATCCTAGAAGTACCACATCAAAAAGAAACTTTTTTCTCTGGTGAGGGTTAAGGCCCTTTGGCATAATGTCACTCACCAGAAAGTTAGCAAAATTAGCAAATCAAGGAATGAGATCAACAAAAGTTGCCAATACCTACTTATCGAGAAAGGAATTATTGATGTTTAACCAATCCTTCAGTCTTACCTCATCCTCCAATCTGGACAAGTGGTTTGCTACTTGGTTATCAGATCCTTTTCTATCTAGGACCTCAAAGTCAAACTCCTGCAGCAGGAGAACCCATTTGACCAACCTCAACTTAGCATCTTTCTTTGCCATGAGGTATCTAAAAGCTGCATGGTTGGTGTGCACTATCGATTTAGTTCCCAACAAATATTCCCAAAACTTGTCAAATGCATATACAATAGCCAGAAATTCCTGCTCAGTCACTGTATAATTCTTTTGAGCATCATTGAGAGTCTTGTTGGCATAGTATATAGGGTGGAATATCTTGTTGCGCTTCTGTCCAAGCACAACACCTACAATAATTTTGCTTGCATCACATATTACCTCCAACGGGGCAATCCAGTCAGGCACAACTACCACAGGAGCGGAATTCAACTTTTGCTTCAGAGTCTCAATAGAATGCTTACAGTTATCATCAAAGTGGAACTTTGCATCCTTGTCCAATAGCTTGCACAAAGGATGTACAATTTTAGAGAAGTCTTTGATAAATCGGCGATAAAAACCAGCATACCCAAGGAAACTCTGGACCCCCTTAATAGATATGGGCGGCAGTTTCTCAATCACCTTGATCTTTGCTTTATCCACATTTATGCCCTTCTTAGAAATCTTATGGTCAAGAACTATCCCCTCTTTGACCATCAAGTGGCACTTTTCTCAATTTAACACTAAATTAGCCTCTTCATAATGTTGTAATGCCCTACTAAGATTCAATAGACATGTATCAAAAGAATCACCCACTACAGAGAAGTCATCCATAAATACATCGAGGGTGTCTTCGACTATGTTAGAAAAGATCGACATCATACAATGCTGAAAGCTGGATGGGGCGTTGCACAGCCCGAAGAGCATCCTTCTGAAAGCAAAAGTCCCATACGAGCAAGTGAAAATGGCCTTCTCCTGATCCTCCAAGGCTCTGGATATCTGATTGTAGCCCTAGTACCTGTCCAAGAAGCAGTACAACCCTCTACCTGCCAACCTGTCTAATATCTGGTCCATGAAGGGCATGGGGAAGTGGTCCTTCAAGGTCTATTTATTTAGCTTCCAGTAGTCCATGCACACTCGCCATCTAGTCACAGGTCTTGACAAAACTAACTCATTTTATCGTTGGCAACCACTGTTATGCCCCCTTTCTTCGGGACGCACTGCACTGGGCTGACCCACTTACTGTCAGAAATGGGCTAGATCACCCTAGCATCCATCCATTTGATGATTTCCTTTTTCACTACCTCTGGTATAAGTGGGTTCAGTCTGCGTTAGTGCTTAATACTGGGCACAAAATTATCCTCCAATTTGATTTTGTGCATGTATATCCCTGGAGGAATCCCTATGATATCCTCAATGGTCCAACCAATAGCTCGCTTGAACTTTTAGAGGACCCCCACTAATGCCTCCACCTGGTTTTCCAAAAGATCTGCAGCTACAATCACAGGAAGAGTGTTGTCAGTACCCAAAATACTTACCTGCGTTGTTGGTGCAGTTCCTTAAGCTCCACAGCTAAAGGCTTCTCAATGGATGGTTTAGCTGGCGGTGTGGACCTGTTCTACAGGTCCAAGTCCAACTTTCTGGGGACAAATGGCCTGGTTCCCCTACCTTGCAACGCATTCACAGTGTCTGCATACCCACCACTCCCATCATCTGGAAAGTTCATCAACACCGCTGTTAGTGTGTCTACACTCATTATTTCCTCAAGTGGGATCTCAAACAGACAATCATCTTCAACATCGAGGATAGACATCACCGCCACCTCTTTAGGTCTCTTAATTGCAACACACATATTGAACTTCACCTCTTCCATATTGAGTTTGAAAGTTAGCTCTCCTTACTCCACGTCTACCAACGCCCTTCCAGTAGCCAAAAATTATCTCCCAAGGATGATGGGAACCTCAAAATCCACATAACAAGCCAGAATAACAAAGTTTGTCAGAATAATGAACTATCCCACATGAACCAGAATATCACATAGAATCCCCACGGGCCGCTTTACAGATCTATCTGCCATGAGTAGCCACGTCATAGTGGGTGTGGGGGCTCCTAAGCCTAACTGCCTGTAAACTACCAATGACATCAAGTTGATGCTGGCACTTAGATCACAGAGAGCTCTTGCAAAAAGCAAATGCTCCAATTGTATACGGGATAGTGAAAGCTCTCGGATCTTCCTTCTTTTCTACAAGAGACCTTGTGGTGATGGCACTACAGTGGTGGAGATTGTTCGTCTGCTCGATCGTGGCTATCCTCTTCTTAGTCAGTAAGTCTTTCATGAACTTAGCTAGCCTGACATCTACTCAAGTGCCTTCACTAGAGGAATGTTCACTGAAATCTCTTTTAGCATGGACAAGAACTTCTGAAATTTACCATCTTCAATCTTCTTTTGCAATATCTGTGGGAATAGTGGTGGTGGCTTAGGAATGGCTGGCAGAGGTTGGGTCACTATTGGTGTCATCTCAGGCTCTTTAGTACCCTCAGGCTCTGCTAGTGTTACCTCTGCCTCTTTATTCAAGTCATCAACATACTCCTCCATGGCATTAGACATCTTGCCTATAGCTTCATCTAAAGCTATATTATTGGGCACAACAGGGTCAGAGAGTACCTTACCGCTCCTCGTAGTTATGCCCATGCAATGACCATCATTCTTTGGATTCTGAAAAGTGTCGCTCGGTAGAGACCTAGCTTTTCTGTGGTTTATAGATGCTGATAATTGACCCATCCACTGTTCTAATTGCTTGATTGAGGTGGAATCCAAGTTGACCAACTGTACAACATTGGACATCTCCCCTTTTATATCTCGCATCCCTACTTCCGTGGACTCAACCTTGTCAAGTACCTTTGCCATCATTTCTTCTAACTTTGAGTTTCTATCACTATCATTATAATGCTCACGGTTCCTATAACCGTCTTTATTCTACTAGGTTCCTTGGTAGTTTTGATCACAACCATAATTCCAACCTTGATTATCGGCATTGAATGACCGATAACCCCACTGGCTGCCTAAGAAGTTTGCCTCTTCATTAAAGTTGTAGCCTTGATCATCATACCTAGGCATTATATCTACAACTTTGACCTTTTCTGTGCCTCCTAAGAACCTCTTTGCCAGCAAGTCTAGTTGGGTCTTCATGTGTGCCATATCTTGATCCCGTCCTCTTTTTATCGCTGCTCCTCCGTCATCTCAAAGATGAACCCTAGACAGTCTCCATCTCTAGTGTACCATCCTCTATTATTCTTGGCTACTTGATCTAAGATCATCACAATGCTTGGGAAAGTCCTAGACATGTGTGACCCCCTATAAGTGGCATCAACGATTTACTTTGTCATAAAATTGCAGGACCTATAGAATACTTTCGTCAAATGCTCATCTGTGAGGAGATGATCGGGGCACTGCTTAAGCTTCTGCCTGAATCTCTCCCATGTCTCATATAGTGCTTCATTTGAGAGACAATGTCATCTATGATTTTGAGATATTTTGATGCAGGGAAGAACTCTCCAAGAATGCCTCCTTTAGCTCTCCCCAAGTATGGATGGAATCATGTGGAAGATCATTCAGCCACTTAGTTGCCGCACCAGAAAGAGACAATGGGAATAACCACAACCTAATTGCTTGCAAACTAACCCCATGAATCTTAGATGATTAGCAAGTTGCCAAAAAGTTGAGAACGTGTTGATTTTCATCCTTAGTTGTTGCTCCGCTGAACAACCCTTTTAACTGTAGCATCTGCAGCATAGTTCTAGTGATAATGAACTTAACATTTGCGGGCAGTGAGGGAAGTAAAATCACCCTAGTGGTCCCAGCACCCTCATCATCATCATTCACTACGTACGGTAGCTGAGGAACTTGGGGTCTCACACCAGGCAGCGGCACCTGTCTAAGTGGTGCTGGTGGTGGTACCTTATTGCCAGCATTTTCATCATCACCCAGACCGTCATTACCCCCACCTACAGGTTTCACCGCCAATTCTCTCTATCTAGCTGTTCACGTTCTTGGGCATTCATTTTGCGAATTGATTTAGTAAGCTCGAAGTCGTAGGGAACAAGTGTTTCACCTTTGCTATGGGTGTTTGGGATGCAACACTAGTTCCCTACCAAGAAATAAAAGTAAAATTAGGTACTAGTATTACAAACTGAAAATAGAAACTAATAGACTATTACTTCATCGTATTCCCCGTCAACGGCGCCAAAATTTGATACGCCCAAATTTACACTCCAAATGGAATAGTAAAGCGGCCGTTGATCAAATATAAAACTCAACCAGAGTTGAGGTCGATCCCATAGAGAATGCGTGAGAATATATCTATTAGCACCATTTTCAGATGTAATATCTATTCCTAAAACAAAAGTACATAAAATAAATATGGGGGTTTTGGTTTTTTTTTTCAAAATAACTTACTAAAGTAAAGCAATAAATGAGTGCAAGAATGACTAGATTTCAAATAATTTATGCGAAGATAGGATTGTGTTCCCCTTGAAAACTAATGTGATAGCCGAATCTAGTGGTAAACATTCATAATTACATATATAAGATCTAACAAGTTATGTAACATCTAAGTCACCTCTCAGTCCCTCTTAAATGCATATCATTCATCACCTTTCGATCTCAAAATGTCTAAGTATTAACCCTTGTTGTTTACCCCGAAATACTCTCACCTTTCGGTCTCAAGTACTTAGACTAGGTTAAAAACCTCGAATTTTCGTCATAGAACTCTTTTCCTAATCAAAACATCCCTTTCGAACATGCAAAGAATAAAGGCTTACCCTAATGCGTCGACTCATCAAGGAAGAAATTGTAACGAAGATTACTACTATATATATGCTAATCAATCCTGAGATTTACCTCATATTCGCTTATTTTATTGATTTGTCATAGTTCTCACAACCCTATTTGTGGGTTTAGCCTAACATATTCAAGGAATAAAAGTCGCAAGGATATAAGAAATTCATAATAGAAGACTTACTATTGAAGAATCGATGAATCCACAGGTTACAAGCTTGAATTCGATAAGCAAAATCCCAAAATCTTGTGAAATCTCTAAGAAAATAATATTTTTCAATGTTTCCTAGCTCTAGTCATCCAACACTAACCAAAAAATGAAATAAAATAACTATATATATATATAAAGAAAATCTAATCCTAATAAAAATAGAAAAAATCCACCAACATGGACACGGTTCACCACATGGTCTGTGACACATCGGACGGACCGTGTGATTGTTCGTCTGATCATACTTGGTCCACAAATCCATCGCTGCTCCACATGCTGTTGAACGGGTAGTGTGACTTTGATCAGTCCATGAGATGGACCGTCTGATACACCTTGGTCAATTTCTCACTCACGTCTGCCACACATTTCAATATCACAGACCCGTGATTGGTCACACGGTCCGTGTAACTCTCCGTCTGGCTCCACTTAGATAATTTTACTTGTTTTTGATGGTGTCACCTTCGTGTCACCTACACGAGACTTGAGATGGCCCGTCATGCTCCCAACAGCTCGTAAGACGAGCTATCTCGTGCCATTTGGAAAAAATCTTTCAACTTTCGATGGTAATATCTTCACGTCACTTTGACAAGCCTCATAATGACCCATTTGATGTTCCACGGTCTGTGACCCATGCCATGGGACTTTTCTTCACCAAATAACCACTACCATCAACCAAGGGTGAGGCCACGGTAGGTCTCATGGTCCGTGTAGATGTACACGGGCCGTGTGTGCCCACACTTGGTTCTATTTTTGCCCTTTTTGCACTCTTTTTCATCCTTTTTTCTTTCGTATTCTCATTCTTTCTATGCCTTAGTCTTTTTCCTAAAAAACAACAAAAGCAAATATCAAAATAACAAGTTTGCTTAAGAACGCTTAAAAATTATTTATTTAAAGCATTATACATGTCATATTTCTACCACTCATCAGGTTTTCAAACCTAGTTTTCTTAGTTTCTACGTAAAAGCTCTTGAGAGAGGAGACAAGAAAGAGATTGAGGATTTCCAAATTTTGGGTCAAATTCCTTGCAGAGCGTAATAACTCTTCACTCTAGGTATGTAAAGGCTACCCAAAACATGAGATTGTTCTCCCATGTGTCCCTTTAGGTGAATTAGATTGATAGTTGAAGTTGATGGGTCTTGACTATGAATTCTTGAATGTTATCTTGAAAACTACTATTATTCTACATATATTTTTGTGAATTGATGATCATCATAACTTGAATTACTTGGTTAATTGATTATTTGAACTATTGCATAAACTATATATGTTTAATTGCTAAAGATTGCTTGAATGAACCTAGGGGTTGATGTCTAGAGCCTTAGCTTGATTATGTAAGTATACTTAATTACTATGGTCCGGGTCCTGAGATGAATATGTGTATGACTGAAGTTGATAAAATTAGTATCCTTAGAGTCTAAATGGGATTGAAATTAAGCTTGAAAGGATGTTCCTACTCTTTGAGTTGATAGATGATGAAATGAGTCAAGGTCTCTTGCCCGAAGAGGCTAGGTGATGGAAATTCTTGATTGATTCATAGTTTATGAGAAATTCTAGTCATGAGAGGAGTATTAAGCATCAAAATGGGTAAGAGTGAGTCCTGCTTACACCCATTAACTCTGTGGCCAGCGTATGAGAGGATTGGACCATGAAAGCGAATGCTTCCTTTGTCCCAAAAGAGGACTTGGAAGATTTATGGATCCATTGATAGACTCGTACTTTACCCCTGTAAGGTACTGGATGGATGTGGCAATGACATCTCTTCATTGTATCACTACCGAATTATAGATAGTGATGTCGATTAGAGAAACTCCTATATAGATCTCATATTGATAATACTCTGATGTTGATGTGATAGTATGGGTTTTTATTGATGGTGATGTGATAGTGTCCTATTCCTTATCCTGAGTTGAGATTGAGTAACTAATGAGCTGATGTCATTTCATGTTTTCTTTACCTATACTTTTACTTTAGCCCATTTTACATATTGTAGATTTCACGTACTAACGCCCTTTTGGTGCTGCATCATTTCATGATACAGATTCAGTAAACAGAGGATTTCAACAGGCAAATAGTTAAGGTTCAGAGTTTTTTGAATTCAGATAGTGGTGAGTCCTCCCATGCATTCAGAGGATGGTTCTTTCTTTATTTCGTTTGAGTTATTTCATTGAGTTGTGGTAGCCATAATCTGTCATGATACCTTCTTAGACAGTATTTATAGAGACTTCATGGACAAGGATAGATGATGGTTGATGTTAGGGTTCTTTTCCCCTTTTTCTTTCTTTAACTGAGATCATTTCTTTAATCGTATTTCATGTGATAGACTTTAGACGAGTGGTCTTGTAGCCTACTAATAGTTAAGGTTGTTGTCTTTAATATTGTCATGCCCTAAATTCCGTTAAGGCGGACCGGCACCCATTGCCTATAAGGCTCGGGAGAACCAACTTATACCTATGTACTTTCTATACATATTAGAAGGTATTTCTACACTCAACATGCCTTTAAGGAGGTAAACAGTAATAACAAGCCAAAATGAAATGCATATGACTAGGCCGTTGGGGACACATTATTTTTAGTACGCGACATGGCCAAACTTTAAGTTACATAGTCTACAAAGCCTCTAAATAAGGACAAGTATCCAATAAGGGTTGGGACACGCCCCACCTCGACTAACTGGACAACACAAAAATATAAGCTCTAGACATGCAAAGCCCCGAAGCAACCTGGAGCTTGGTAACCACAGCTGGATATCCTGTACTCCTACTAGGGAGATCTACTAGCACCTGTACCTGCAGCATGAAATACAGGTCCCCAGTAAGGGACATTAGTATGAGATAGTTGAGATGGTTCTTATGGTGGTCACAATATTGGAGTTGTAGAACTGTGTAGGTAGCATGTGACATGTAGATAACCGTACGAGACAATATGACAATGAAAAGAGTACGTTACATAAATAATGAAATGCGTATCAGATGAAACAACTTATGGACTTTATTTGGCAACAAGAACCCATGTAACTTGGTATCCACGTATGTATGTAGATTTGAAAGTGACTATGTATAAAAGCATATAAACATGTGAGAGAGTGGAGACACCATTAATAGTCATGTCGGAGTTGGTAAGCACCTTTATGCTCCACATATGTATGTATCTATGAACGTGAGTATGAAGGAAAGCATATGAATATGTGAAAGAGTGGAGACACAGTTAATAGTCATGTCGGAATTGGTAAGTGCGTTTATGTGCCAAGGAAGACTCTAGATTTCATGCCAAGTAAAACAAAAGCAAATAGCCTTACATACCTCGTTGTATGACCTCGCTATTACCTTGAGATAACCTTCCCTTCCTCAAATTATTTATCTATAATATAGTAGGTGATAATACTAGTATTAGAAGCCAACAAATACATCTTGGCAGCCCAATTTCACATAAAAACCATACACGGGCAGCAAGCGTGTAGTTATAAACCCGAGCATATTCTTTCAACCGTTTTGCCCCTAATCATACTTTCTAGTACACATTCTCATATACACATCATGTGCAGCTTGTTTTAGTGCTACAACAGCCTTATAACGGCCCATAAAACAGAACACATAACAATTCTACACAACATACAAATGGGTGTCATAACGTTACATCCCTTAGCTACATTTCAACGTCGACAATTTCAAACATATCCTAACTTTAACCAAACTGTCCTCAACACATTTATACATATTAATCAGTCATGAAAGATATGAGCCAATAGCCTTATATACATCAGCCCACAAGTTCCAATCAAGAACACAATCGCGATATCACATAAGGACTCACTTTTGCGGACTATACAAGTAGTAAATCAGCCTGGTTACACAACTACCAAATCAACCTTTGTTAAAGGCATAAGTCTTACTTTATAGAACAGCCAACTAAGAAGATAAAAACCTCTTAATTAACAAGAAAAAGTGCACAACAACATTGGCAACATATGTTGTCCAACAATTCCAGCACAAACATAACCAACATAATCTCTTGTTTGTCATAAGAAAACCATACTAAACACATAAATAAACTTTCTTACCTTATCCTTCAAGATTTAAGTTTCCTTCAAGAACCCTAGAGGTCATATGGCTGCTTTTTGAAGTGAAGAAAGGAGAGATAAGATTTCCTTAAGAAAGCTGAAATTTGTTCAAATGTTAGTAAAAATAAAGTGTTATTTTTGAAGCCCTTTTAAAGGGTCACTTGGCCGACTTTGCCTTGAGTTTTTGCCCACACATTATCATACATAAGCAAGCTGGTGATGCAGTTACTTGGCCCTTACACTTGGGCCTAAATGGGTCTCCAAGTTGATGGGCTTTGGCTGCCCATTTCTTTTCCTTTCTCTTCACTTATTTTGGGCCCAATTAGTCAAGTGAATTGTAATGTATTTGGGCCCTTTTTATACCATTCTTGGTCTAACAATAAATTCCATTTATAATGCTAAAACACATGCAAAAGTCATACCCTTATACAGACTTTATTCATAATTGGACTTGGACAAGTTCGACGTCGGGCTTCATCTCCGTTTAGCTAGCAAGTTTAAGCTAAGCAAGTAGGTGACTCACCTACTACCTTCCTAAGTCCTACAAGCACCTTAATTCCCTCTCTTTATTCAAGGTAGTAATCTCCTCAATTTGACACAAAACATGTATACACTCGACCCTCTTAAGCATTAAACACACATATCGCCCTCTAACACGAGATTCAACAACTTTTAAAAATTGGCGCTAATTTGAAAGGCCATAACATGTTTCATTTGCATAGTACTAATACATGTAATGTGTGGGGTGTTACATCCTCCCCCCCGAGGAACATTCGTCCTCAAATGTTAGCACAGTTAGGTAGCTTAACCACATTTAAACCTTTACTTATACAAACTTTTGATAACACACCAAGTATTCGATCACACGTACCTATTAATGTCCCCAAATAAGTATGAATATTTTGATTTCATCGCGTCGTTGGCCTCCCATGTTACTTCTTCTGCTTGTTGGTTTCTCCAAAATACCTTTACTAAAGCTATTTCTTTGTTCCTTAGATTCTTAACTTGACGATCTAGAATAGCAATAGGTACTTCTTCATATATGAGATGATATGTAACCTGTACATCCTCAATAGGAGTGACACAAGATGGGTCACCTATACATTTTCGAAGCATTGAGACATGGAAAGCTGGATGATCCATTGAAAGATCTTGGGGTAGCTCTAGTTCATATGCGACCTGCCCAAACCTCTTAACAATCTAATACGGCCCTATGTAACGTGGGCTCAGTTTCCCTTTCTTACTAAATCTCATAACCCCCTTCATTGGAGATACCTTTAAGAATACCCAATCCCCTACTAAGAATTCCAGTCCTCTTTTTCTAACATCTGCATATGATTTGTGATGACTTTGGGCTGTTTCTAGCCGCTGCTGTATTACTTTAACTTTTTCCATAGCTTGTTGTACTAGATCTGGCCCAAGCAAGGTGGGTTCACCCACTTCAAACCATCCAATCAGTGACCTACATTTCCTTCCATACAAAGCTTCATAAGGTGCCATATTGATGCTGGAGTGATAGCTATTATTATAGGCAAATTCAATAAGTGGCAAATGGTCCACCCAACTACCTTTAAAGTCCAATGCACAAGCTCGCAACATATCTTCAAATGTCTGAATAGTGCGTTCTGCTTGACTATCTTTTTGAGGGTGGAAAGTTGTACTCAAATTCACTTGTGTCCCTAAACTTCTTCAGAAGGATTTCCAAAACTTTGCAGTGAATTAAACCCCTTTGGTGCCCTCTTGGACTACGCCCTTTCTAACTCTTGTGTCCTTCTCCTTTGCCTCTGATCCTCCAGTTTCTGTGAAAAAGCTTACATTCTTGCTATATCCATATCTTCGTTCAAGGAAGCAATAGTACAGTCTCTGACCAGATACGTATCCAATCTATC
>DF363841.1:15706-32786 GCA_000787875.1 Solanum virginianum | reverse complement strand
AATGTTTGACTGCAAAAGAGAAAAAACTATGGGGCTGGACCCCACAAAATTGACATTCCTCAATGACAAATTACTTGGAATAAACAGATGAAAGTTATGTTAAATTTCTTTGACTTTTTCGTATATTTATTATTTTATATTTAAATTATTTAATTAAAATTTTGATTTTGCCACTGATTAACGAGACAACAGCAAAATATATTCATGCAACTTTGAAGCATACAAGTATGGGAATGACAAATCTTATAGGACCAATAGAAGAGATGTCTTTGGCTGATCACCCTATAAAAGGATGATATTTTGTTGTTGCTGGTACTCCACAGGTACCTACTACTTTTTTTTTTTTACAATTTTTTGGGATGCGATCCTTTTTACATCCTACTAATATAAATATGAATTATTAACATTATTAAACTGGTATATTTACTTTAGAAAACAACATAACTATTCGTACAAGAAAGAACAATACTAATTACTCTCTCTTTTTTATTTATGTGATATTGTTTGTATTAAAAGTTAAATAATATCTTTTTTTAGTGTAAATTCGAACAAAAATTTTAAAGGTTTTTCAATTTTGGAAATATTTAACATTTCAAAATATTTAAAAGCATTGAGTATTCATTTGAGACTATATTCAATGTAGCACTAAATTCCTCATCACTTGTGGAAACATAGGAACAAAGTATTTTTCCGAGTAAAAGAAGATCACAAACATGAAGAAGATTCGATAATATGAAAAGATGTGACTAATGAAATAATTTTTTTTGTTTCTGATCGATTTAAGTAATATAATTTATGAATAATATTAAGTAGTTTATTTAGTATTTTTTAATGTATCAAAAAGAAACTTAGGAGAAAAGTACACAAGCTAGTACAAGTATTTTGTTATTCATTTTTTTTTTACTTTCGTGTTTGCATATTCGTGTAATTCTATGTGAGATCTATTTCATTTATGCGATAGTATTTTCTTTTAATTTGTTTAACAAGAAAATGGCATGTATTTGTAACTTTTAACCCTTTTATTTTATCACTAATAACATAATTTAAAGTTGTATCTAAACTCCTACCTTGTTGATTAGACTTCGACTTCACACATCGTAATTCTCTCTCATTTCTCCTCCCCCTCCCCCTAATTTTTTTTAAAAAAAATCATAAAAATATAATTATATGTTTAAATCTTAGGGTTCTATTTTTTTCATCTTTATAAAATTTGGATTCATTCTATCAAATCACCTAATATCAAGAAAAAACTACCTAAGTGAAGGCCTTTTAATTAATATTTATCAAAATTAAATATATTTTTATTTATTGTCATCTATAGCAAAAGATAGCAAAATGGGAGATTGGAGAGAATCGAACGAACTTTAATAGAAATATTAAATACTTCAATCAATTTGCTATATATGGTTGAAAAATTATGTTACGATAAGTAACAAATATTTTCTAAATGTGAGATATTTATGTGATTTCCCCTCCCATATAAAATATAAGTTGATATATCGGGCTTTGGGCTTGCTGGGAGTAATTGGACCGGCCCATTAAATGAAATGGGCTTTAATCTAATTATTAGGGCTCCATATTCCCTTTTCCTTCTTCTATAAATTCCCTCAGATCTCCAATTCACTTCAACTCACCACGGCGGCGTATCTATCTCAGTTTCCCGGCCTTCGGTCAGTTTCATTATTTATTTATTTATTTATTTTGCCGGAGGATGAAAATGATGAACATAAGGAAAAGTGATTATCAATATGATCCAAAATTATATCCTTATTATTCGCTACGTTCTTTCTGATTCATTCTATATATCTTCTTCTTCGTTTACATCGGAAAAATAATGATTTTCCGTACATCTAATATTTTTCTCTTATTTTAATTTTTTTCTTTCAATTTTGTGATTTTTTTAATCGTCAGGTATATGATGAAATTATAAAATCTTAGGACACCTTCTGACACAGTAATAAGCCAAATGCTGTGTATGAGAAAGATTTTATTTTTCTGATACTTTTAAATTTTTTACAGCGCACACTTATTTATTTACTGAGTTTTTTTTGTTCAATGTTTGATACTTGTATGAAAGTCCGAGTAAATTCAGATTGATATCAAAAATAAAATATTTTCTAGCAAATCTCTTACAAAGATGATTGTGGATTCAAATTTGAGATTTTTTTGTTAAAGATTATGATTGAAAAGGCAATAAATTAGAGTCTCTGGTATACTTTGTCAATAGTGTATACAGCGCTGTATGTTGCCAATAATAAAATGGGGCTGATATTCTGGCATAAGGATTAATTATAATTGTCTTTGTGCATTCAAATGCCTCTACATTTCATAATAATACTTTTTTTCTCTCCTAAAAATTATTTTGAAATTTTTTTATGGATTAAATGTTCAAGTCAAAATAAATTAAGTTAATTAATATAAACGTTTGTGCTAATGAAAAAGCATGAATTCGGATATAGTTGATTTCTAAAATGGATATCTAAAGAATACTATATGAATTGTATGAAATATTATTATGGGAAACATACAATATATATAATTTAGATTCAATTATACAAAATATTTTTCGTGTAATTATGCATGACTTCTTGTTGCTAGTAATTATACATCATAAAATTCTAATAATTCAGATTCAATTATATAGTCCCATAATTGTAATTTGGATTCCATTTCTTTGCCATGAGTTTTTCCATAAAGCAATTCCTTCACCTTATCACAAAAATTTGTAGCTCTACATTCCATTGTTGAACTCATGTTGATCTACACAATGAAAAGTGACAAAATGTCATTCAATGGTGGTGATTCCGTCGAACTCAATAATCTAAGTTCAGAATATTAAATTTGTTTTTAAGAGATGATACGATTTAAATTGATAAAAAGTATAAAAAAAAAGTGAAGATTGTTGAAATTTGTAATTTAAAATATTAATTAGCCATTAGTATTACTATAAATAATTTCATAAAAATAATAGAGAAATTTTGAAGTTAATCTAATTCTAATTACTGAAACATGACATTCAATTTGAATAATTAGAAGGAAATATATGTCAAGTAAATTGTGAAAGAGAGAATTCTAATCTAAAACACAAATACTTAAATTACTAGAATCTTGAATCTATAAGCTTCATATTATGATTTCACCTCTATTTTCTTGGTGATTACAACAAAAAAAAAATATATATTCAGTGAAATTTTACAAATGGGGTTTGAGGCAGACCTTACCACTACCTCATAGAGATAGAAATGTTATTTTCGGAAGACTCTCATCTAGGGGTGAACAAGATCAAACTGAAAGTCGAACCAAATCGCAAATCAAGTCAACCCGAGAAAAAAAACTTGACTAGTGGTTTGAGTTGACTTGGTTTGGTATTGATGAAAAAAAACTCAACTATATTTGGGTTGGTTTAATTTTGCTGTTAAAAACCCAATTCGAGGCCAAACTAACCCAACGTCATATATATATTAGAGATAATAATCTTTTTGAGTTTCTTTTATAAAATATTTACTATTTTTAAATATATTTTTTAATTTATTATCTAGGTATACCATATTTAGAAAATATTTATCATTTGTAGTAATTGTACTATGTATTAAAAGTGAATATATATATGTATATATCTATATATATATATATATATTATAAATGTATTGCATTTATTTAATTAAAAAAAATTGCATTATATGTTAAAAACGAATCATGCATATTACATAGATGTATCATGTATTATACTATGTATAAAAATGAATTTACATGCAATATTAGATGTATTGCAATTGTCTTAAAATGTATTAGTCTTATTTTGATAAAAAATCTAAATTATATATTTAAAGTGAATTATGTGTATTAAGATTAGTTTATATGACTATAAATGGTAAATAATTTTTAAATATGGTATATTTAGGTAAGTTTTCCATATTATTAACTCTAAAACTCAATCAAAGTTCAAATCAATTCTAATACTTGCAAAAGAAAAATAAAAAAAATCTAACACTAAGAATGACAATAATAAAGAATATTTTTCTTTAGTTTTACATTGGGTTAGATAATTAAAATACATAAACTAATTTTAATTTTTCTTTAATATTTGATCATGTAATTAATAAGTCTTATTCACTTATTTTAGCATGAATTAATACTTTAAAGTTATTATATTTTTATTATGACTTATTTTAGTATGATTTGGTACTTTAAAATTATGATCATCTTCATTATGACTTATTTATTTGTAATGTTTATTTATGTGATCTCATTATTATTTTTATTGAATATTTTTGTGTCTTTACTAATATCATCTTTTGTATTTTTCTTTAGAAAAAATCTTAGATATTTGTACTTTAGTAGGACTAAAGAAATATTTAAATCATAACTTAATTATATGTTTTTTATAAATACTTTATCAAAAAATTAGAAAAAAACACAAAAATACGAGAATTTCAAAAAAATAAAAAGTCTAAAAATTCGAGAAATTTGAAAAAACCCGAAAAACTTGAAAACCCGAAAAAAGTTGAGAAAATTCGAGTTTTACTGGTTTGGTTTGATTTTTATATTTAAAAACTCGACACAAATAGTTTTGTTCGATATTTAAAAAATCCAAACCAATCCGGTCCATAAACACCCCTACTCTCATCTAAAAAATATTAGCCTCAAAAGTAGAAGATACTAGATATGAAACAATCCTCAATGACGTCGACGTCGCATGAGCCTGACCTACCTGGAAAGGCGCAGCTGGGTCCAAGGCAATTAAGTATCAGTGAATGATTTATTTTTGGGAGAATACCAAAACAATACCTTAGTTTCATGAGAAATCTGCAGCATAGAGTTTCCATTTCCATTGAGTGATGAAAAGCTTGTATACACAACTTCAACACCTTCCTCATGGCATAATCGAATGATGTTATGGCTATATTATAAAGGCTAGTTATTAAAACCACGACCATGTTTGGGCCCATTTCATGGAATTCAATCTCAGGTGCCGACTTTGCAATTGGGCCGGGCTCATTTGTTGCATTGAGTGGTTGGGACCTCTTTGGGCCCATTTTGAGTTCTTCCAATTGCCTCTTGTTCTTCTCCAATTTCATTTTCAAGCTTTCTATGTACTTTACTGCTGCATCTATTTTATCTTGCATTACCATTGTTTCCTGCAACATTCAATAAAATATGATTTTTTTTTTCAGAATTTTTGGTAGATTTAGACTTAATTTTCTTTCACCTGCAAATACATCAAATATAATGCTTTCGTGAGTGAAAGATAGTCGGTTCAACTCAAATCAGATGTCGTGGTGGATACAATTTTGAGATATTAGGTTCATCTGAATCTAGTTGTTTCAATGTTGGTATAAATTTATGTATAGCATTAGTAAATAGTAGTAGTAGATATCAATCGGTAACTTTTACTTCCTCAATTTCAAATAAATAAACTAATGGAATATATATACACAATATATTATACATTTGCCCCTCGTGATAAAACCGAGGAAGAGGAGGAGAAGGAGAAGAAAACGCGAACCTGAGAAACATGAGTAATAGGGAGCAATGAATAAAGCTCATTACATAAATTCTTCATATAATTCCTTCTATTTTTCTCCACTTCTTTCCTTTCCAATTTTGCCCTCGCCGGAGCTGAAGTAGAACTCCGGCCACCGTCCATTTTTAGAAAAAATTTCCGTAAATTTATTTAAATGGAAAAATTGTAAATGGAGAGCTACTGGTTTTTTATTATTATAAAAGTATAAAACTCCTTTTATAGATCACAAAGGTCATTGTTTTTTCCACCTTGGATCAACAACATAAAGCCCAAAAAAAAAATTGTTATCTTTATTAAATTATAAAATAATATTTCCTCTGTCTTATTTTATGTGGCGTTCTTTTCTTTTTGGTCCGTCCTAAAAAGAATACTTTATCTGCCTCATTTTATGTTACATTTTTTTTTTCAATTCATCCCAAAAAGAATAATATCACCTTACTAAACTTAAAAAAAAAAAGAAAATTTAACTTTAAAATTCTCTTTTTATTCTTAATAAAATAATTATTGACCACAAATTATTTTAGACCACAAATTTTAAATTTTTTTTCTTAAACACTATATCAACAACAACAACATACCTAGTGGAATCCCATAAGTGAGGTCTGAAAAGGATAGAATGTACGCAGACCTTACCACTACCTTATAGAAGTAGAAATGTTGTTTCCTGGGGACCCTCATTTCAAAAATTCATAAGCAAAATAAACTAGGTATGACGAAAAGGAAAGAAAGAGAATAAAAAAGATGACTAAAAACGAAAAACACAATAAACACTATATCAAATCAAAAAAATATCACATAATTGAGATGGAAGAAATTTTTTATTTATAATTATCTAATAATTTTGTCAATATGAAAGAATCTGGCCGTTTTTTGACTTGAACTTTACTCTTGAAAGTGAAACACATCCGTGTTTGAGTACTTACTAGGATGCTTCAAATATTCATTTCATTGGCTATCTAAATTTTCATTCAAATTTAATTTGTTAGTTAAAATATTTCTTTTATATTTTATTCATTCAAATAAATAAATATTTAAAGATGAATTTTATTTAAGTTCGATAAAAATTAACAATTATAGTTTTTTAATATTTAATAATTTGTGTTCATTAAATTTGATTTTTTTAGGGTGTGTGGGTGGTGGGTGGGGTCGATGGGGTGAAGAGACTCAAAGTTGACTTTAATTAATAAATAATTTAAGCCTTTAAACTTAAATGTTCCATTACTTTTATAACCTTTTTTTATTTTATGAAATATCATAAAGAATATATTTTCTATTAATTTAAAATTTAATAAAGAAGATTGTGACTTTAATAATTTTCTTTTAATTATTTCTTATTTATTCTTAAAAAAAAAGAGATCAACCCCATATGATACCGATATGATATCAAATCATCGATGAAGTATCATATAGCATACTAATAGGGTATCAATATACGTGCGGAGTATCAAAGAGGATTAAGTTCAACCATATATGATACCAATATGGTATAAATATACCTACGAAATATCACAAACAATATATTTTTTTTTTACTAATTTAGAGTTTAATAAAAAAATTGTGACTTTAATAATTATTTTTTAAGAAAAGGAGTCCAATCATATATGACACTCATAGAATATCAATATACTGATGGATTATATAATACCGATATGATATCAATATACCGATGGAATGTCATAGAAGATTAATTCATTGTAGTAATGCTAACATCACGCGCAAAATAAGAAATGAGACAACGGGTTAAGAGGATAAATAATTTGGATCGCGAGTCCATTAAGAATGAATAATTCAGATTGGGTTCAATTTAAGTAAATGATCTCACAATTAAATTTATTTTATATAGTTTTCCTAAATTTTAAAAATATATAAATGATCATTTTCTAAATTAAGTATTTAACTACAACAGAATAAACTCTAAAGTAAAATATCTAAAATATGAACACTCCAACTTAAAATGGCACATGTCTCTTCTGTTGGGTCACATTCTACTTTTGGAAGTGGGCTCTATTATTTTTGCCCCAACATTTTTTAGAACATAAAAATTAGATTCCTTTGTCTTATTTCTTCTCTCTCAAATAAATTATTATAATATTTTATTTTTTAAAAATTAATTATATAAATTTTAGTACTTAATATTTACTTTTAATTAAGAAATAACAACTTATAATTTTTTTATAAATTTAAATATATAAAATTCTAATCAAATTATTATTTAAAAAATAAAAAATAATAATTAATATGAAACGAAAAGAATATAAATCGCGGCTGGACTCTAAGGCTTGACCAATTCATTATTGACTCATGTGCATTTTACAAAATGGTTTTAATTCTTTGTTGAAAAGATAACATGAGAAATTCCCTAGAAAAGTTCTAACAAAATAGGACAAATTAAATTGTTAATTTTTTAATTTTAATTTATATGATTATAAGAGTCGACATGATAGAAAGACAAAAAAGTCCAATTACAAAGACTATTTTTGGACAACAGTGTCAATTTCATTAGGGTTTCTAAATGTTTTTTATTGACTTATTATAAATGGATTTTTGATTAAAAAAAATATGACATGGGAAGCTCTCTAGGAAATTTTGATATAAAGTGGTGTATATTTTCTAATGTTTACTGAAATTTGTGACCTATAGCAAAATTTTATAAAGATAACATTCTTTTTAAAATACTATCGAAACTTACTTCTTAGTGTTACGTGAGAAGAGAATTTCTCTATTCAACTTCCTTAATTTCAATTACAAATTTTTACTAAGTCTAACTTGGACTATACTATTAGGCTATGTTACTCGGACTCTAACAAAAGTGTTAGTGGGTGTGCATCGAATTCGTCAAAATAGTGTATTTTCGAAGAATTCGATACAGGTGAGGCATTGAAAAAGTTCGCTCAATTTAGCTATCAGGGAAAGTGAGCCATACAAATATAAGAAAGAAGTATCGAAAACACTCCTAAACTAACGTGAATGATGAGTCTCATGTCCCAAATTTCAAAACGTCCTTCTACTTGACTAAATGAACTTGAATACACCCTTGATCTTGTAACATCGATGAAATACATCCCTAAATTCTCGCCAAGTTAAGGAGTGTTTTTAACCCTTCTCTCGACTTCTTATTAAGCTATTCATGCTAGCTCCTATGAGAGTTTGTGACCATACATTTGCTTTGTTATGTGACAAATTGGAGCAGATCAAAGATGTATTTTAAGTTCAATTACTTATATAAAAGAGTGTTATTTAGATTATCAACAGTTTGAGGATGAAACCAATAATTTACTCTAAATTTAGAACGCTTTCAATACTTCTCCCTGAATTTAAAAATATTTGAATTATGCATGAATTCATCAAAGTCTTACATCATGTTGTATATGGACAGAGATTTTATATCTGCTGCTATATTTCATATACTTAATATTTCTGCCTTTCTTCATTTGTGTAATAATTTATTATTACTAGCAAAAGATACAGTCACCAAAAAGAAAAAAAACATAACTATATAAAAATGAATCGACTAATGCTCTTCGAACAATATTTACTAATCTATTGTTCTTGGAACAATATTATTTGTTCAATTATCAAACATCAAATATACTTTTAATGTCGAATCAGAATCACTAGGATAACAATATTAAAGTATTGGGCCGAACTTTTCTTTGGTGTCAAAGTAATAGCTATGAATAATTATCGACTTCCCGAAAAGAATAGAAGCATATTTATAAGTAGATATTTTATTAATTCGAATTGAGGTTGACATATTACAACAAACCCTCATTTGCATGAACCATAAAGCAAATTAAATATTTCCATGTCCAAGAACAATGAAAAAGAAGTCAAAATTCAGACAAAACCTAATAGTATCATCATTGCATCTACATTTTGCATGTAATTGCTAGACACGTTTGGAATTTGGCTTGGTGTTGGTAATAATTCCATTGCATCATATCCAATTTTGTAGTCCCATAAATAATTTAATTGGGATTCCTCATGATTATTTTCATAAGATGGTCCATAAATCAGCTCCTTTATCTCATCACACAAAGTTGTAGCTCTAAATTCCATTCTTGAACTTCTATTGATCTGCACCTAATTATAAATAGATTTAATGTTAAATATGAGTTTAATAAATCTACTTTGAGTTTGAGACACAACAAGTTGAGATCATAACTAAATAATAAGGGTGTTGTCTGGTATGATGGAAGTTATTACTTCCGGCAGCCAGGTAACGGAGTCAGAGTTTTAATTAAAGGAGTTCAAAAATTTAAAGAAGTAAACATACGAACTAGCCGAGAGAGTTTAACATTTATTATATATATATATATATATATATATATATATAAAATTTAGATTGCGAGTCCATTAAAAATGAATAATTCAGATTGGGTATAATTTAAGTAAATGATCTCACAATTAAATTTATTTTATATAGTTTTCCTAAATTTTAAAAATATATAAATGATCATTTTCTAAATTAAGTATTTAACTACAACAGAATAAAGTCTAAAGTAAAATATCTAAAATATGCACACTCCAACTTAAAATGGCACATGTCTCTTTCTGTTGGGTCACATTCTACTTTTGGAAGTGGGCTCTATTATTTTTGCCCCAACATTTTTTAGAACATAAAAATTAGATTCCTTTGTCTTATTTCTTCTCTCTCAAATAAATTATTATAATATTTTATTTTTTAAAAATTAATTATATAAATTTTAGTACTTAATATTTACTTTTAATTAAGAAATTACAACTTATAATTTTTTTTATAAATTTAAATATATAAAATTCTAGTCAAATTATTATTTGAAAAATAAAAATAATAATTAATATGAAACGAAAAAAATATAAATCGCGGCTGGACTTAAAGGCTTGACCAATTCATTATTGACTCATGTGCATTTTACAAAATGGTTTTAATTGTTTGTTGAAAAGATAACATGAGAAATTCCCTAGAAAAGCTCTAACAAAATAGGACAAATTAAATTGTTAATTTTTTAATTTTAATTTATATGATTGTAAGAGTCGACATGATAGAAAGACAAAAAATTACAATTATAAAGCCTATTTTTGGACAACTCGTTATATTCCCTATCCAATGTAAAACAGTGTCAATTTCATTAGGGTTTCTAAATGTTTTTTATTGACTTATTATAAATGGATTTTTGATAAAAAAAAATATGACATGGGAAGCTCTCTAGGAAATTTTGATATAAAGGGGTGTATATTTTCTAATGTTTACTGAAATTTGTGGTCTATTACAAAATTTTATAAAGATAACATTCTTTTTAAAATACTATAGAAACTTACTTTTTAGTGTTAGGTGAGAAGAGAATTTCTCTATTCAGCTTCCTTAATTTCAATTACATATTCTTACTAAGTCTAATTTGGAGTATACTATTAGGCTATGTTACTCGGACTCTAACAAAAGTGTTAGTCGGTGTGCATCGAATTCATCAAAATAGTGTATTTTCGGAGAATTCGATACGAATGCGGCATTGAAAGAGTCCGCACAACTTAGCTATCAGGAAAAGTGAGCCATATAAATATAAGAAAGAAGTATCGAAAACACTCCTAAACTAACGTGAATGATGAGTCTCATGTCCCAAATTTCAAAACGTCCTTCTACTTGACTAAATGAACTTGAATACACCCTTGATCTTGTAACATCGGTGAAATACATCCCTAAATTCTCACCAAGTTAAGAGGTGTTTTTAACCTTTCTCTCGACTTCTTATTAAGCTCTTCATGCTAGCTCCTATGAGAGTTTGTGACCATACACTTGCTATGTTATGTGACAAATCGAAGCAGATCAAAGATGTATTTAAGTTTAATTAATCATATAAAAGAATGTTATTTAGATTATCAGTAATTTGAGGATGAAACTAATAATTTACTCTAAATTTAGAACACTTTCAATACTTCTCCCTGAATTTAAGAATATTTGAATTATGCACGAATTCATCAAAGTCTTACATCATGTTGTTTATGGACAGAGATTTTATATCTGCTGCTATATTTCATATACTTAATATTTCTGTCTTTCTTCATTTGTGTAATAATTTATTATTACTAGCAAAAGATATAGAGTCACCAAAAAGAAAAAAGCATAACTACATAAAACTGAATCGACTAATGCTCTTGGAACAATATTTACTAATATATTGTTCTTGGAACAATATTATTTGTTCAATTATCAAATATCAAATACTTTTCTAATGTCGAATCAGGATCACTAGGATAACAATATTAAAGCATTGGGTCGAACTTTTCTTTGGTGTCAAGGTAATAACTATGAATAATCATTGACTTCCCGGAAAAAATAGAAGCATATTTATAAGTAGATTAACTTTTCTTTGGTGTCAAAGTAATAGCTATGAATAATTATCGACTTCCCGAAAAGAATAGAAGCATATTTATAAGTAGATTTTTTATTAATTCGAATTGAGGTTGACATATTACAACAAACCCTCATTTGCATGAACCATAAAGCAAATTAAATATTTCCATGTCCAAGAACAATGAAGAAGAAGTCAAAATTCAGACGAACCTAATAGTATCATCGTTTCATCTACATTTTGCCTGTAATTGCTAGACATGTTTGGATTTTGGCTTGGTGTTGGTAATAATTCCAATGCATCATACTCAATTTGGTAGTCCCATAAATAATTTAATTGGGATTCTTCATGAGTATTTTCACAAGATGGTCCATAAATCAACTCCTTTATCTTATCACACAAAGTTGTAGCTCTAAATTCCATTCTTGAACTTCTATTGATCTGCACCTTATAAATATATTTAATGTTAAATGTGAGTTTAATAAATCTACGTTGAGTTTGAGACACAACAAGTTGAGATCATAACTAAATAATAAGGGTGTTGTCTGGTATGATGGAAATTATTACTTCCGACAACTAGGTAGCAGAGTCAGAGTTTTAATTAAAGGAGTTCAAAAATTTGAAGAAGTAAACACACGAACTAGCCGAGAGGGTTCAACATTTATTATATATACATAAAAAATTATTTCAATATGTATAAATAGCATAAGTTTTCGTTGAAGGGGGTTATGATGATGTATGGTGGCTCCGCCCAAGACTTCCGTTGAAATTTATGAATTCAAAGTTAAAATTTTTAATTTTAAAAACAAAAACATAATAAGTTAAATACTAAAAATTTATAGAACTAACCTTAGGGTTATAAGTAGGGCGCATGGAATGAAGTTGCTTATATAAATTCTTCAAATGATTCCTCCTATTTCTTTCCACATATTTCCTTTCCAATTTTGGAGCTGATTTAGAATTCAAACAACTCAACATTTTTTTTTTGGAAACTTTCTAATTTTTTTTTGGCCTATTTCTTAAAATGGAGGAACCAAAAATATTATAATTAAGTTCTCAATGAGGTACTATGGTAAAACTCCTTTTATAGATTCATCAAGACTGTTGGTTCCCCTAGGGGTCAACAAGAACATGTATGCCAATTATGTAAAGAAATATTATTTAGTGAGTTGTAATTTTTAATGTCATTGTCAATAATTAAATATATTAATAACTTGGACATGAAGTAGCAATTTAAAAATTTATGAATTTATAAAAATATATATGATCTCAAATGATGATACTTTTTTGACGCAAGCATTAATCAAAGGATGACGATTGCAAATTGGTCTTTCATCAAACAGCTAATATTGTTGAATTATATATAGATTGTATGGTCCATAAAATAAAATTCTAAATTCTTTTTACGCTTTTTGTCAAAATTATTTATAAGGCAATTGAGGGATGGTGATATATGTAGAATCAACAAAACAATAATAATATATCTAGTGAAATTTTATAAGTATACGTATATTTTATTATTAGAAATGTTATTTTCGAAAGACCCTCAGTTCAAATATATTAGCCCAAAGTAAAAAATCGAAGAACAATATCAATTCTACAAGAAAAAATAATAAAAGTACGTAGCAGAATAATCGAAAAACAATATATATATATATATATATATAACAACACAAGTATAATAACATGATTAATCCTATGACAAACCTAAAACCGTCACAAGGCAAGACGTCATTCTACCCTTGCTAGCCCTCGACCCTAATACGTGACCTCCACTCATTTCTATCTAAGGTCATGTTTTTGACAATATGAAGTTGCATCATATCATATTTAATCACCTCTTCCTAATTCTTTTTTCGATCTACCCCTAATTCTCTGTGTAACCCTGAAATTCAACATCTTGGACTTCCTAACTAGAGCGTCGAATGTTATGTGACAAATCGCATGTGCAGAGAAGGAGTACCGATGCTCCTGTTAGGAGGTGCGAGAGGTTCTGCACATGTCCAAACAATCTCAATCTCGCTTATCTCATTTTATCTGTCACAGTGACCATTCACACCTTCTTTCAATAACCTCATTCCTAATCTTTTTACTCATAGTATATTCATATATCCATTAAAATATCCTCATTTGATCACATGCAAATTTCAAATATGAAAGTTTTCAAAATGTCACTTATCTCCTTGTTGGAGTCTTGTGTGAGTGGGACCTGCTGTTTAATTACCTTTGAATTCTAAATCTAATAAAAAAAATAAAGAAAAACTAAAAAAATATTTTTCTAGAATATAGAATCTTCTAGTCTATACTTTACCGCTAAATGACGTCTGATAAATGTCATATGCGTTGTATAAATAAATTAGAAGTTTATATATATATATATATATATATATATATATATATATATATATGTAGAAAAACCTTTTAATCTTCCAACTTTTATTAGTAAAATATGAAAACCCTAATAATTCTTATTAAATCTAGATATGTGGCCCGTGCATCAAGGATGAGGAGGGCGAAGTGTTGGTGGATGACACTTCAATTAAATTAAGGTGGCAAACTTACTTTCATAAACTCTTAAATGAAAAAGGAGATAGAGATATTGAGTTGGGTAAGTTGGCACATTTTGAAAACCATTGTGATTTTGGTTATTGCAGGCGGTTCTAGAGTTGAGGAGGTAAGACTGAGCTATTAGTAGGATGAAGAGGGGGAGGGCGATCGACCTTAATGAGATTTCGGTAGACTTTCATCTTGTTCGGAGGTTAGTGAAGAAATATAGGGAAAGAAAGAAGGACCTTCTCATGGTGTTCATTGATCTCGAAAAAGCATATGACAAAGTCCTAAGGAATGCCTTATGGAGGTGTCTAGAGATGAAAGGTGTCCCAATGACATATATCAGGGCGATTAGAGATATGTACGATGGAGCTAAAATTCGGATAAAAATGATGTGAGGAGATTCAGAGTATTTTTCTGTTGAGATGGGACTCCATCAAAGATCTGTGTTGAGCCCTTTCTTGTTTGCCTTAGTGATGGATGAGCTGACGCGATCTATCCAGAAGGAGGTACCATGGTGTATGCTATTTGCAGATGACATAATACTGATTAATGAGACTCGGACTAAAGTTAATGATAGGTTGGAGACTTGGAGACACGCCTTAGAGTCCAAAGGATTCAAATTGAGCAGGACCAAAACTGAATACTTGGAGTGCAAATTCAGTGTTGAGAGGGATAAAATAAACTTTAATGTGAGGCTTGCCACTCAACCTATCCCAAAGAGGGAAAACTTTAAGTATTTGGGCTTCATCATCCAGAATAGTGGCAATATCGACGATGATGTCACATATCGTATTAGGGTAGCATAGACTAAATGGAGGCTTGCATCTGGGGTATTATGTGATAAAAAAATACCACCTAAACTCAAAGGTAAGTTTTACAGATTGGTGGTTAGACCATCTTTGCTGTATGGGGTAGAGTGTTGGCCAGTAAAAAATGCACATGTCCAGAAGATGCATGTCGTGGAGATGAGGATGTTGAGATGGATGTGTGGTCACACCAGAAGTGACAAGTTTAGGAATGAGACCATTCGGGAGAAGTTAGAAGTGGCTCCGGTGGCTAATAAGATGAGAGAAGTGAGACTGCGATGGTTTGAACATGTGCAGAGAAGGAGTACCGATGCTCCTGTTAGGAGGTGCGAGAGGTTAGTTTTAGGAGCTATACAGAGGGGTAGAGGTAGATCGAAGAAGTACCGGGGGGAGGTGATCAGACATGATATGACGGAACTTGATCTCACTGAGGACATGACCCTAGATAGAAAGAAATGGAGGTCGCGAATTAGAATGTAGGCTAATTGGTTGGTAGGGTTAGGTGGTTATCTAGTCATAGGGGTACAGTAGGGTAGAGGAGTAGTAGTGTTTTATAATATGTGTTGTCAATATTTGTTGTTTATGTGTTAATTATATCGTATTTACGTATTGTTATGTGTTTTTGGTTATTAGTCATTTTTTTGTTGTTCCCTTTCTTTTACTTTTTGTCATATCTAATTTATCTTGTTTATGGGTTTCTGAGACGAGGGTTCCCAGGAAACAACCTCTCTACTTCTGTTGTGGAAAGAACTTTCAAAAGGAATATCCATACATCACTACCTATAGATTATTCCTTGATTTTTGAAACGAGGGTTTTTCGAAAACAACCTTTCTATCTCTATGAGGTAGCGGTAAAAGGTCTGCGTACATTCTACCCTCCCTAGACCCCACTTGTGAGATTCCACTAAGTATGTTGTTGTTGTTGTATATGTGGCCTGTGCGAGGTACGACTTTATTTGCAAAATAAATATTATTCGATTTATCACTATGGACATAAAGTTCCAACATTTCAGACAGTCTAATATTAGTAAGATGGACGTTCGTCTATTATGTAGTTGAAACACTTGTTAAAGAAACAATAAAAATTCTACTTTTATCTATTTGAGTTTGCAGTTAAGAAATCACAAGTTTGTCGTTGGGAATTTATAATGAAATTTTACAAGTGAGTAAATCTAATTCAAGCTTTGTATACATGTTAAAATACTTAGCAACCACTAATGTTTGCTTCGGAATAGGTTTTATTGGGTTCACATTCCTTCGGTTTGAAATGCTTTGTGCACCATCTTTAACCTTATCCTTAAATTTTCAAAGTCTACAATCAATCGTTTCTTGATTTGTAAAAAAAGAAATATCCAAATGTCCTTTCCAAACAACATATGTGTTTTGTTTCTTGAGATGGAACAAATACCAACATGGTGCAGCAAGAGGAGAAAGCAAAATTACAATAATGCCATTACAGCATTATGACAATTAGCACAAAAAATAAAAAATATTGATACATGCCTTCCTTGCAACAAAAAAGATAGATGTTAGCACAACTAGCATACTTAAAAGGCATAACAAACCCAGCACAGAGAGAAGAACTCACCAGAAAGTGAAACAATGGAGGGAGGACGGCAAAGTTGTTCTCAAGAAATTTATTGACGGAGACAATGGCACGTCTACAAAATCGCCCCTTTTTGTTCCCTGCCGATGTGGGGGCAACAATTGTAACAGTGAGCCCAAGTGAAGCAACAAGGATCGGAGAAAAGCACGTATCAATTAGGAGTAGAGAGAAGTATTAAAAATACCCTCGAATTTGATACAAATTATTAGTTTTGTCCGTGAATTCTAAATTATTTAATAGACTTAAAAACACATCTGAACTT
>DF363841.1:0-14647 GCA_000787875.1 Solanum virginianum | reverse complement strand
ATATATATATATATATATATATATATATATATATATATATATATATATATATATATAGTTGGTAATGGCATGCGATGACAATAGTAGTGAAGGAATGAAATTAGTGAACAATCATTATAATAGTTCAATCCGCTAGTGATATTGTCCGTTTTGGTCTACGCCTGCACGATTTTAAAATGCATCACTAGTAGATAAGATCTGTTTACTTATATATCTAACATCTCTTATGTGTTTTGGAGATGTGAAATTTTTCATCTCAAGAATATGGGTTGTTACATACAACTTTTCTATGGACTCAGCGTCCTCGTTGTGGTTTACCCCATCGTATGGTATTTGCATACACTCGACACTAAGATTTATCCCGCCTGACCAGGATTTGTATTAACTCAGTCAAACTCTAATCCCACATCGACAACGCTGGCACAGGAGTGGCTCTAATACCATTTGTAACAGTCTGACCTGCTAGTGATATTATTCATTCTGGGCCTAGGTTCACACAACTTTAAAATACGTCACTAGTGGGTAAGACCTATTTGCTTATATATACCAACATCTCTCCTGTGTTTTGCTGATGTGATACTTCTCATTTTAAGATGGATTGTTACAATCATATGTTATAAATTCTTAAATAGACATCTTAACGACATTAGTATGTTATTGTATATTTCCATCATTTTAATCTATGTAGAGCCATTATGTGGTTGTAACATTTTTAAAAAAATAAAAGCACTTAATAATTGAAAATTGAATTATTAAGATTAAAATTTATTAATTAAATAAATTTAATAATTAAAATATAAATGATTAAGATTAAGCTTTTTATTAAGTACACGCGCATTATTGTTATTGTCAACTATCACTTTAATCATCAATTATCACCAAATCAATTATCTTCACCATAGCAATTATCATAAGTACACAATAGATCTATACTGATCATATATAATATAAACAAAGAAAAATATAATTTAATAATAAATAAATATGATCTTTAATTTGACGTCAGACACATTCGTCTTATATATAGCATTCTACATGATAATTCTGCGTCGTACATGGCGTCCTACGTGTATTATGTCACGTAGGACAATGTGTCTTCTTGTTCAATTTTATACAAATTGAAGTGTCGATTTATCTGCACTCAAAATTAGAGGGCATAAATACTAAGTTAAAGGGCATATTTAGGCAGAAGGCATCAAAACCCCCCTGAACTTGAAGATTTTTATTCAGTGAACACCTAAACTTTCAAGAGTTTTAAGTATCCCCTGAACTCGTTTAAAAGTTGATCGCAACCCCATTTATGGTCCACCTGGCACGGAAGTGGAGTACACACTCCGTGAGGGCGCGTGAGGGCATATTTATATGACAAAACAGACGTTACCAACAACTATATTTGGCTTTTTCCTTTGTTTTTTCCTATAAATTAAGTATTTTCTATCTCTTTTTTCACCATTTTTATTTATCACAATTTCTCTTTACTTTTCTCTCCTTTTTCAAATTATAAATTTCAAATTTTAAAAACTTTTCTCCTTTCTTTGCTAAATTCATGGATTATAATAGGAGACTTGTTTGTTCATGTAGGAGTCCTCCAATCGTAAGAATTTCTTGGACAAATGACAACCTCGGACATAGATTCCTCGGTTGTAGGCACTACGGGGTATGTAGTATTTTTTTCTTTTAATATTATATTCAACTTATTTTTGTTAACTATTATTTCATGGAATGCAGTCCATGTTTCGAACTCCTTGCAATTTTTTTTGAGTGGTATGATCCCGAGTTTTTAAACCAAGTAAATGTTGTCATTTTAGATTTATCGAAGAAGACCAACAACCAACCAAAGCAGCAAAAATGGAGAACGATGTTAAAAATGATTTTGTGGATTAGTTTGATATGTAACATTATAATGTTCTTTCAATTAATGTGACATTGAAAATATAATTGTTTGTTTGTATTGTATTGTTGTATGTCTATTTTATTTCGACTAGGGATGTAAGTTTCTTCTAATTATAGCTATATATATAATGTATATTTTGCCCAACATAATCTTCCAATTCAATATAGATAGAAAAGCAAAAAAAATGTCCATTTCGAGGAAGGCAAACATAACATTAACACAAATAGAGTCACCAATGAACTAAATCGACTACACCACACTTAAAATTCATACGTGATTTATGTTTCAACCATCACAATACGTAAACAACCAACTACAATATACTTAAATCATCACCAGCGAAACACAAAAATAATGACTAAATTGTGTTTGGTTAAACAACCAACAATACAAAAATAAACATCCAATAGTTGTTCTTTTCTGTTAAACAACCAACAGTACCAAAATAAACCATTCAGCAATAGCAAAATAAACATCCAACAGTACTAAGTATTCTTTAAAGGAGATTTTTCCTTGGCTTTTGCCCTCGTTAAAATTCCAGCAGCTTTTGATCTGATTTGGACTTGAACTTGTCTTTGTGTAATAACTTGTTTACCTTTCCACTTCAGTCCCTTATTATGTTAATAACCAATATCACCTGTCACCTATGCTAAACTCTGTACAGCTGTATTAGCCACCCTTCTACTACTGGTGAATCCTTGCTGAAATAATACCAACTTCATTATTTTTTAACTCACATTATACAATACAACAATGATACAAGTATAAAATATAATAATAATGTATATGAAACACTTAAGTTAATACAAGTATATTCAATTTCAGAAATAAATACACCTTGCCCTACTACTCTTGGCTTCTTCCTATAACCACTTCCTGCACCTCTTCTTTTGCAAGTATTATTGATACTTGATTTTTTATCAATACCTATATTACTCTTTTTTCTAGTGGAGGACTGTTGTAAGTATACAAACAATAAAATAAGTGACTAGGTTAATAAGAGACTAAGTTATTAAGGGACTAAATTGATAAATTATAAGTTAATGGGACACTTCACCAATCTCTTTTCTTTTGTTCTTTGGTGGCCTTCCTGACATTTTTCTTACCTTAGGTGGTTCAACAATTGGGTTTGTACTTTCTGACCACATTTTCATGTTTGGAACAGGTTGAATAAAGTGAGGATAAGCTTTCATATATGTCTTCTTTTTGTACCAGCTTGAAATTTTCTGTGATGCATCCATATTCAAATGATTCATTGTTGCTATAACATATGCATATGAAATGCCTTTTAATTCCCAAGAGCTGCAACTACATTTCTTTTGACCCAAGTTCACTGTATTCTTGAATGCCCCTTCTAACACTTCAAATCCTTTATCACCATTCCATTCAATGTTGCACAACATTGATTTTGATACATCGGTATTGAATACCAACATTGCCATTGGAGATATATCATTTGTCTAAGAATCAGCAAATGCTCTTGACTTACTCACCCTAGTCATCACTTTACTTCTGATTTCTTCCAACGTAGAAACAATAGTCTTATTTCTTGGTCCCAAGATCCAAGCATTGAAACTTTCTGCCATGTTATTATTTACACTATCATATTTGAAGAAAGTGTTGAAGTATGCTTTACATCATCTCTCCTTGTTGTATTTGATAAGGTCTTCCATTATTCCTTTTCCAAGCTTTGCTAGCTTATCAAGATTCTGCCTTAATTATGCCTCAAAAGTGGATCTAGCACAAGCCTAAAAATCTCTTCCTTCTCTCTATGGCTCTTCAGTTTTGCGACCAGTTAGCTAATATATGTCTAGCACACACATTTTGCGCTCACATTCTGAAATAATTTGATCAGCAACAGCTATTAGAACCTGCAGTTTCAAAATAAAAAAGAATTAACAGAACAGTTACCTTAAAGTAAAGATAAAAATAATAAATAATTGCATTACCTTTTGTATGTCACTAATGATAGTAATCTGAGAGCCATTTCCTAGATTAAGATCATCTTGTAAAATAATCATGAACCATGTCCATGTATGTTTTCCTTCAGTACCAGTCACTGCCCATGCTATTGAAAATATTTGATTGTTTCCATCCTTAGCAATAGCCACCAACAATTGACCTTTACATATTCCTTTTAAAAAAACATCCATCCAACCCTATGCATTTTCTGCATCCCTACTGGAAACCCTTCTTTATATTAAAGCAAATATAGAAAGAGTGAAACTATTTCATCTCATTCTCAGAATCTAAAAGCTTCACAATACAAGTACTACCAGGATTTGTTTGGAGTAACACATCCCAGTAGTCTAAGATTCTGTTGAATTCTACAAAATGATCCCTCATAGCTTTTTGTAAAATTATTTCTTTGTCTTTAAACACACTGCCTTGTCTACATAAACCTTTAATTTTTTCTCACCCACTCTTTAATTTCCCACCCACTCTTTAATTTTCCATCCTTTGATTGTAGGTTGAGAGACAACTCTATCTTTCAGATGCTTTGCTAAACATTTTGAATTACACAAAAAATTACTGTTGATTCTAGTATATTTGTGTCTAGGGCTATATGTCTTGATAGTAAAGTTCTCAACCCTTCCTTCTTTGCTAGCATACAACAACCATGGATAACCATCTTTACACTTCACTCTTACTATGTTACTCTTATTCACATACTTGTCGAACTCAACCCCCTTCTTTATAGCATATTTTGTAAGTACCTCTCTAAATTCCTTTACACTCTCAAACACCAAACCATCTGCCATATAATAGTATCACAAGTAGAATCATATATCACCCTGTTACTCTTTTTTCTTCTCCTTAAACTCCCTCTTTCAAGTTCATCATCAGAAATTGGCACTAACTCATCATCACTTTGAAAACTATCACAATCTGAACTATCATAGTATGGCTCATCCTCTGTTATCTCACCTTCAAATTCTTCTTTTCCTTATAAATATCTTTTTTCCCTTCATCCAGCCCCACTTCACCCAAAAAATCATTTGTTTTTTAATTCTTTTTATTCCTCCTACTTTTTCTATTAAACTTTCTCACATACTCCTTCACAACCCTCAGCTCCTCATGTATATCACTGTCATAGTCAATAGAATGGTCAGAATCTTGATTGTCCAAAGACTCAACTTTTTGTAGAACTGAAGTTTGATTTTCTTGTGGGTCATAAGGTTGATTTTCTTGTGGGACAGAAGATTGATTTTCTTGTCGAATTGAAGGTTCAACTTCATCTTCAAAATCAATTCAATCTATAGAAGTAAAAGAAGAACCTAACCTTAGATCTTGATTTTTTCTTGGACAGTCAAAGAACCACCAAATTCCCTAATACAATATCCAAGGACATTAAAGGACTATCCAATTTGACTTATTTGCCCTTCAGAGGGACCCATATCTTCTGTAACAAAATCCTCACACACATGGATATTTATAGTGTCCTCATCATGCAAAAATAATGCAATGTCATAAATATCCTTATCTTTTCTCAATTCAACCAAATCACCCCTACAGATGGGACTGCATAAGTCCTTTCTAATTTAATAATTCCAAAAGACTTGGCATAATCAGTAAGTTTAGGAATTGACAAATGATCTTCATCCATATTGAACACATGTTTAGTTTTACCCCCAACATATATTGGACTTACCTCACTCACCAATATACCCCCAAATTTGAACCTCAAGTTAATGAACTTAGAGGTTATGTTTCAACCTATAATCACAATCATATTCACAAATATGTAACAATAAAAACATATTCATAAGGAAACTTACATAACAACACCATATCTATAAGGAAATTTACAGAACAATACCCTGAATTAGAAGCATAAAAAATGATTTCACTCACAAGATTTCAACTATATAAAGGTATTTTACAAAAATACCGCAACATATAAGAATACCAAATATTGAAATCAGAATCTCAATATTACTAAAAATTCCTACTTTTTGAACTAATTACCACAAAACTTAGTACCCATGTATGAATAAGTTAACAATAATACATGCAGTAACTTCTATAACTAATTAGGACGAAATGTAATTCCTAATCGACAGAAAAATTAGCAAACACAGGCATCTGATCAAACCCTAGTAAAAAAAATTAGCCAAAAAATAAACAATAATAGAAATTAAAGATGAAATCTAAGCTCTGGTCGAACAAAAATAACAACAAGGAGATGTGACAAAACCCCAGTTGAAAAGTCAGGCCAATAGTGGATAATGACTTACTTGGTAAGATTTTCAGACAAATCCAAATGACCAAAGCCTTCACCAACTGTCACCTTTTGAAATCGAGCAACACCTATCCAAATCGAGCAACACCTGCCAAAATCGATCAAATTTGTCCCAAATTGAGCAAAACCTTCACCCAAATCCTAGTTATCCTTTTCTTAATGAGTCAAACCCTTCAAAATGAGTCCCAAAATGTTGAAAATGACAAGTGAAATGGTACACTTCTCACAGACGATGGAAAATGAAAGAGTAGCTTGGAAGGAAATGAAAATTCTAGATAAGAAAGTGACTTTTGGAAGGAAAAGAAAATGACATTTTAGTTGGCCAATTTAGTCAGTCAAATTCGAAAAAGAAAAATTAATTTACGTGGCCTTTTTTTATCAACGTGGAGAAATTTTTTAACACAGGTGGGATATCCACATCAGTTGAACATCCACCATGTCATGCGCGTGTGTACACGGCTAACATGGGTGGAGTATAAAGGGGGTTGTGATCAACTTTTAAACGAGTTCAGGGGGTACTTAAAATGCTTGAAAGTTTAGGTGTTCACTGAATAAAAGTTTTCAACTTCAGGGGGGGTTTTGATGTTTTCTGTCGGCATATTTATGCATATTATTTCCCTATTATTATGTTCATTGAAATAAAATATATCATGAGTTTATATGTGTAAGTCAATAAAATTGCTACAATTAATAGATATAAATTCATAATTTGAAATATATAACTTGATTAAATATTGAACTCATAGGGCTTTAATATGGAATCCGATCAAAAACAAACATAAAATAAATGTTAAATATGGTCCATGAAATAATATTCTAATTTCATCTCCTTCCTGAGTCAAAATGAATTATAATAATGCTAATATATTTTTTTTATATATTTTGTCTCATTATAGAAGCGATAATGAGGAGCTTGAGGTGTCTATGTTATCGGAGTGATTGTTTTTAACATGTTTACTTGAGCAATTTAAAGGTATGAGAGAAGTGCTAGTGAGGAGTTTGAGGTGTCTATGTTATCATTGTGGATGCTTTCGACATAACTGCTTGAGCAGCTTAATGATATATTTATAATTTTTTGATAGTTTTTTTTAATTTATTTTATTTTTTAAAATATTTATGTATTTAAAAAATGCATAAAAAGTCATAAATTATGATAATTAACAATCTAAAGTATATTGAGATTGTCCAGCTTTTATCATCTTTAGTCTCCCACTAATATGATTAAACTATGATTGAATGAATGCGATGAGGTCAAGTGGTTCGCTTGGGATTAACAATAGTTTTTTTATGTCGGTCACGTCTAGGGTACCCTCACGAGGCGTGACAATAGTATAATTTATATTGCTCATTGTACAATTCTTTATTGTCATGGTTGTCCTTCCATGACTCTTCTATATAATACTAGATAGGTAATGCCCTTGCAGAGCACGTACCCAAGATATTGATTTTTTATGTAAGTTTTTTGATAAATATGATTAAAATAATTAGATTAAGCTCGGTCAAAGACTGTCATGCTAACACAATAGAACATAATAATTAGACTAAACTCAGCCAAAGTCCTCCATACTAACACAACAAAGCATGTCATGATAAATTGTGATACATTTTATTGTTGTCTTCGATATGTAGAAATAGTTCTATTTATTTTGATGTTTATTGAAAGTATTTATTAAAAAATTAATTTCTAATTCCAAAACAATAAAAAAAAAACCATGAAAGCAACTTTATTTCTATATACAATACTAAATTTAATTAAAACAATTGATATTAAATTCTAAATATCATGTCATAAAAGAAAACTCTGAATCTTACCCCCACAATATATTCAATATAATTGTTTTTCTTTTTCAGGTTGTTTTTCTCTTTATTTGTTTTACATATTTTTTCCCTTTATATTCCTCGACATATATAGTGCTTTTTCTATTGACATTTTGTTTTGTTTTTGCTCTTTAATTTAGTTTTTTAACTCCTCATTTTTCTTTAGTATGTATTTTAATATTCTTTAGAATTTGAATATTAATTTTTTTCTTCAATTTTTTTTGTTAAATAGTTTATCATATTTGATATTAAGAAAATATCCTACATGAAAGGAAAAATTAAAAACTTTTGATTTTTCGATGAATACATTATCAAATTATTAATTTCTTGATAGTCAAATATTATTTTCTCTTTTAGTCACTAAATTTGATATTTTTTAAGATTATATAAAAAAAATATTGATACGTCATTTTTATAACTATTTTGATAATCTAGATACACACTTTAATAGCAGTCATATTATATAATTTAATTTAAAAAATATGTTTATGCCGTAAACCTTAAAAGTAATTTTAGAAAAAAAAATATTAACTATTGAAACACTATTAATTTTAAATTAGTTTAAAATTTTATTTTTAAAACATGTCCAAACAAGCTTAGCATTTATTATTATTTGTCAGAAGTTAGAAAATAGAAATTCTTCATTTTTAGCAAGCTATATTATATAGTAGTGTATATTTTCTATGCATTTTGACTATTTATGTAAATAAAACATGATTATATTTATTGTAGATTAATTAATTTATTACATGTATTTGAAATCATCCTTATTTAATATTCCTCAGAATTTGAATACTAATTTTTTTTTTCAGATTTTCTCTATTAAATAGTTTGTTATATTTGATATTAATTTCTTGATAGTCAAAAATTATTTTCTCTTTTACTCACTAAAATTGATATCTTTTAAAACTAAATAAAAAAATATTAATACATCATTTTTAAGATTATTTTAATAATCAAGATATAAACTTTAATAGTAGACATATTATGTAAATTAATACCAAAAATATGTTTACGCAATAATCCTTAAAAGTATTTTAGGAATAAAAAAAATTAACTATTCAAATACATTTATTTTAAATTAATTATTTGATCATTAATTATTGTGGTAAAGAGTGAAAGAGTGAAGAGAGTAAGATACTTCTAGAGTGCACTATGCACATATATAAAAATAAAAATCTTATGGTTGCTAATATGTCATAGTTACAATTTTGTCCTTGTATGATTTCTTTAATTAATATCTTTTATAAAAAGTGGATAAAATATCTAAATGTGAAATTACTTTAATACCCTTGGTCGTCCTTGGTTTGACTCTTATATGTAATAGACATATAAAATATATTACTTCTTGAGACTAATTTTTTGGTGTCACATAAAATGGGATAAAAGGAGTCACATTTATTATTTAATTTGAAAACGACATAAAAAGTACAATAAACATCAACAAGTAACAACACTTGATCGATTCTTGAAAGTTTAAAATATGTGCTACATACATCGGGACTGAGAGAGAGTCATATATACTATTTTAAAATTATGTAAAATACTACAACAATAACAATACACCCAGTGAAATCCCACAAGTGGGGTGTGGGAAGGGTAAAATGTACGGAAACCTTACCACTACCTCATAGAGATAGAGAGGTTGTTTATGGAAAACTCTTATGTAAAAGAATCAAAGTACTAGTCTACTAGATATGGAAAAAAAGGAACAGAAAGAAAAAAGAGAATTACTAATAATAAAAACGAATAATATTCTGTAATACGTTGAAAGTAAACAAATATAGAACTAATAATGACACTCATAAGATATAAAGACAATCATTACTCCTACTAACACACTATATCACAAAGTCATATATCGTCTACTCCTGCTAGCCTATTAATTAACTGTCTGCCCTAATACGCAACATCTACTCTTTTCTATCTAAGGTCATATCCTCGGTGAGATAAAGTCTTGTCATATCTTGGCTGATCACCTCCCCTCAATGCTTCTTTGGTCTCCTTTTATCCCTACGTGTAAAGTTCTAAATTCAGTGTCACGATCCAAAAATGGATGTGGTGGCACTCGTCTTATCTCACTAAGACAAGTCAGTCTAAAATTCAATTATAATGATAAAATGTGGAAGGATAATACAAAGTGCAAATTTTAATTGCGGATAATAAGTTAACTTAATTAAAATCCCCTAAAACGAGGTTGTCACGTGCATAAGTCTCTAATATGTTACAATAGATTTGAAAGAAGAATACAGGTCTCAACTGATGTTGTCTCTAAAGTAGAACAAGATCATAAATAGGAGGATGAGGCTTGCTGAGATGACAAATAGCTATCTCACTGATCTCCACAAAAAGCCTCGGATAGAAAGAGAAGAGAGAGTATCACAAAGATCTGAGCGTCTAACCTACAAAAATGTAGAAGCAAGGGGTGAGTACCAACCACACGGTATCCAACAAGTCAGCTAACAAAACCAAGCAAGTCTGATAGAATACAAAAACTCCTCTCATCCCAACTAAGTCCACAACTATAACCTGCATAGAAAATCAGCCCAACCCAACAACACATAATACACGATAAAGATAGTTTCCATAATATATCAATTCAAAATCACAAGCCACAGCTTATAAGGGATAACATAGTCAATCACAGGAATAACATCATACCACACAAGAATATACAAGGTTGAGATGCAATGCAACACCATGAAATGATAGACCTCAAATGCCAAGTCATCTCTAAATCGTATATACGCAATACCTCTTAGGAATACGTCGAGGATTTGTGACTCATGGGGACTTGCAATGTCCATATACCGACATGAACGGTCTCGACGTGCCTATGCGGATGATCTCAACACACTATCATAAAATCAACCATCCTTAGCACAGACGATCTCCATGTTCCCAACTTAAATAGTGATTTCAACATACACTCAATTTCATGTCAATCCATATGCATAATATAATGGCAATAATATAGGGGATGGTAATGCATCATAATACAACAAATATTAGTACAACATGTAGTCACCTCAACTATCACAATTACACGGGTTCAATAAAGAAACCCAACCACATAATTCAATATAGAATTCACATCACTTAACCACATTTTCAATTCAAGTGTTACAACATCACACCAACTCACATTTACATTTAATCACCCCATTTTTCACAATATCACAAATATTTCATGCATCATACATAGAAGAAAGGAAAATTTGGAAATTCTATGAGAATTACAAAGTTTTGAAAGTCCATTTGCCTTAGTCGGATCATAATCAGTCAAACACTCGACTCTTTCCCTTTAGAATAGAATCCGAATGACCACGATCTAATCAAATAAGAATTCACAATTAAGTTTCAAAACTAACAATACCCATATTAAAATCCCAGAATTTCAAGCCTAGAATTAAGTTTTAATATCTTCCACATTTAAAATCTAATAGTGTTCATATCATACAAACCCCCAATATTAATACCAAGAACATATACCAATATATTTACGTCTGAAGATACCCAATATAATAATAGGTTTGACTAAACTAAGAACCAAAAGCATTGAGCAGAAGCTTGAGGTGAAGGAGAACCAAAAGCACTAGACAAAGAAGGAGAGATTCCTAATACTATAACAATTAATTCATATATTATATGTATAAGGACTAAAGAAGTCTATTATTTGTCACAAATCTGGACGGACAAGTCCTTCCTGTAACCTACTGTCACGTTCTTATGCTTGTATATACTCTTAACTCTAATGCTAATCCGACTCCTGACAAAATCATAATGTGTAGCCAATTCCTTATGTTCTCTAAGTCAGACTCACTTTAACATATTAAAAATTATAAGACATTCCAATGCATGTCAATGGATTAAAAGTATGATAATTCAATATCCATTGATATTCCATCATGTAGAAACACATTGCAAGAATCAAATTTCACATGAAACCTTACCTAGAAGCCGATCCTTTCCCCTTTTTTGGTCGTTTCTCCCCTATTTCCTCTATTCGCTCTTTTCCCCAATACCCAAATTCTAAGAATTCACTAATTTATCCTAAAGTACATGTATCAAGGTGTATAAGGTATAATATAAATACTATTTAACCCCTCAGTTAGATTAGTTATCTAGATTTACCTATAACTTAATTAATCATAGCTATCGAATAATTCAAATTACTCATTTAAAATTTACGAGAAGGATATTTGTAGGAAAATAAGGGGACTAATTCTCGAAATGACCTAACAGGTCATTACATTATTCACCACTAAAAATCATATTTGTCTTCAAACATACAGAAGGAGAAGGAAGAATAATCGACATTACCAAAATTCTAAGTTATGATCTTCCACTGTCAGTATTTATCTCTCCCACTGACCTCTTCTTTAAGATTATTCCATCAAAATCGACTATTAATCGAACCTTGGCATATTTACAAATCTAGAGTAATTTTTACGCCACAGATTAACCCATGAACCCAATCTGAATAACAACCCACTAGACCATAATCCAATAATTAGGATGTGTCTTTTCTCATATAACCACGATAAAACTCTAAATCAATACTGACAATAATCGAAAGCGAATCTAAATCAACCATTTCTCACTCCTAATGCACAAACCATCATAGATCTTGTTAAGATTTCACTGTCGCAATCAAATCTTTCCACAAGCTTAAATTATAAAATGTGATCCTTAGGCATTGAATACCCATCATAGAGAATCAAATTTCCTAATCCAACAAGGAAAATGATCAAGTAACCACTTGGAAAATGATATATTCAAACATACAAAACCTCTAACAATACTGTTAGAGATACTAGATCAATAACAGTGATTGTAAACAACCTTTAAGAGCTATAGGGAAGACCCAATGGGCTCACACTCAATCATACATAGCTAGAACATTACCTCAACAATGAGATAAATTCTTAATACTGCTGGACAACTATAAATATTCATGGTAGTTCTTCTATAAATTTACATAAGCAAAGTTGTGTGTGTAAAACCACTCATATATTTCAGTTATCCCAAACAATACTAAATCTATCATAATTAAAATAATCAAGTCTGCACAAACATCCTATCTTACCAAGAGAAAATTGTATTCCTTTTTCACCTAATTTGGACCCCCTGATCACAAATATTAAGTCAGATTTTTTAAATAACGAACGAATTTTTAGATATAAGGAAATCAAAGTTTTTTTTAGAACCCGTACTTCATGCATTAGAGCAATTAGAGAAATTTGGGACCAAAAGTGAAATTAATTGGAAGTCGCATTTTTAGTTGTTACAGGAGCCAAAGTTTGACTTTGGTCAACATTTGGGGTTCGAAAGCTCGAATATTTGGGACCAAAAGTGAAATTAATTGGAAGTTGTATTTTTAGTTGTTACAGGAGCCAAAGTTTGACTTTGGTCAACATTTGGGGTTCGAAAGCTCGAATTAGAATTTATATAATTTCAGCAGTTTTGTATGGTTAAACTAACGCTAGAAAAGGTTTCGCTGCAATTTTTAGAGCTTCTGAGAATATTTTGAATTTTTGAGTACGAAACTAGTTTAAATGGATTTTCTCAGGTTTTGGGTCAAAGAGGCCTCAATTGCAAATCTAATATTTCCATTGGATTCAGAACATTGAGTTTGGGCTGGGAGGGCCTTTTATTTGATTTTGGGAATTTCGTGTGATTTGACCTACCGGTAGTATTCGAGATTGAGAAGTGGGGCCCATAGCAGCATAAAACAATCTCTGTTGGAAATTTTGACTGCACCATTGAGTCCAGAATGTTGTTTCTGATAAGATTGCATATATAAATTATATTTTTTGAACTTTGGATGAGGCCAGAACATTAAAATTAAGTTTAAGCAGTGGGGGAAAATTAAAAAGCGGAGCCACATAGCCTAATAGGATGTTGCCACATGGCAGGTACTATTTGAATTTGCCTATTTTGGCAAAACATTGTCAGCTTCTTCATTCTTTTCCCCAAAACTTCAACCTTGTTTTCTCCCTCATTTTTGGTCTGATTAGAGTGATTCAAAAGGCTAACTTGTATCATTTTTCGAGGAGAACAACGTAGGAGCATCAGAAACTAATTTTGGTGCATCGTTTGTGGTAAAAATCACTAATTTCTGCTGTATCTTTTAACATGTTTTGAAAACTTTAACTCACGATTTGGAGGTTATTACATATCTAATGAAATTTGGATAAGAATGAGAATAGCATTGTTAGAATGTCCTTAAATATTGTTGGTATGGATTATGATAAATATTTAAATGTATAAGTATTGATATTGGCTTAAAGGTAAGCCGTTGAATCAAATTTATGGATGTTGTTGAATAATTTAATGTTGTATTGCTTTTCGGATTGGCTGTTGTAGTTGTTATTGGTTGATTTGGCTGAGTTGAATTCTCGAGGTGGTCTACTTTCATGGGAAATGCTGTCCAAATCTTTGTAGAATTAAGGGCAAAGTTGAAATTTAATGCTCAAAAGGTCTTTAGCTAATTTTCTGGTATTTTATGACTTGTTTGTAGACTTTGGGCAGTCCGAAGCATAAGTTGGGTTTGACTTGCGTCTGGATGGTATTGGAGAGCGTTTGAAATATGTAAAGCAACCTTTCCTTTTGGCATGTCTTAATTAAAAATAGGTCATGATGCGAGCCTCGAGAGAACTCTATTCACGCAATCTGAGCATGTGTATGAT
>DF363842.1:5687-32782 GCA_000787875.1 Solanum virginianum | reverse complement strand
ATTCACTTTCAAGATGCCTTGGTGGTGAAATGGTAGACATGCGAGACTCAATCTTGTGCTAAAGAGCAGGAGGTTCAAGTCCTCTTCAAGGCATAATATTGAGAATGTTCATTCAATGATCATCCTCAATCGGTATATCAATACCAATTTGATCTGAGCTCTTGGAATTAGAATAAATTCAAAAGCGGATCGTAAAATATTGAATGGGGAGTCCTTTTTAAAATCACTCTTGGAATTGGAATAAATTTGGCAGCGGATCACGAAATCTTGGTGATCTTCTCTATCTAATGAATGGGGAGTCCTCTTTAAAATCATCCGCCCGTAACCCAGCAGATAAACTACATTACATAGTCCAGGGATTGGCGACTTACCCATTCAGTGACTTTGGCACTGGATGTTCCCAAAATAGGGACTATTGGGTAAATTCAATATAACAGATGCATGTTGGCATTCCAACCTTCCTTATCCTTTCAGGGCCTATTCGAAAGAGATGGGGACGTTTCAATATCTCCCCCTTGGTAACATTTGTCACCGAATGTCAAAGAAATATATATGAGAGACACAAATATGAACATTTCAGCCTACATAGAGATGTAATAATGTACTTAAACATCATTTCAAAAATCTCATCATAAGTGTGAAATCATCATGAACTTATCCATTTAAACACAAATGTATGCAATGACATAAGGGTTGAACTTTAGACTTGAGATAATATGGAAGATTTAAATCAATACCTTAGGCTTGAGTTGAGTGGTATAGGTAAGGATATCGCTTTTGCATGTTCATTTCGGCGTCCCAAGTAGCACTTTCAACTTGTTGATTCCTCTAAAGGACCTTAACGGAAGCCACATCCTTATTCCTCAACTTCTTCACTTGTCTATCCATCTGAATTAGAACCTCTTCATAGGTCAAATTATCTTCAACAACAGCCATAACATCAAGAGGCACAATAGCATTTGGGTCACCCACACACTTCCTCAACATAGACACATGGAAGACTGGATGAACCAACTCTATTTCACTAGGCAAATCTAACTCGTAGGCCACCTTAGCAATCTTTCTTATCACCCTATAAGGACCCATATATCTAGGGCTTAAATTTCCCTTCTTACCAAAATAGACCATGCCCTTCATGGGTGACACCTTCAAGTAAACCTAATAACCAACCTTTAATTCAAGATCCCTTCTCATCACATCGGCATAGGACTTTTGGTGACTTTGGCCCATCTTAAACCTTTCTCTAATCATATTAACCTTATGAAGATCCTCCACATCCAGATCTAGTCCTAACAAAGCCACCTGATCAACCTCAAAAAATCCAACCGGTGATCTACAATACCTACCATAGAGAGCCTCAAAAGGAGTCATGTCGATGCTAGAATAATAGCTATTGTTATATGCAAACTCAATCAATGGAAGATGATCATCCCAACTACCCTTAAGCTTCAATATACAAGCCCTAAGCATATCCTCAATTGTTTGGATAGTCCTTTTGGCTTGTCCATCCATTTGAGGGTGAAACATCATACTAAGCTTAACTCTTCTACCAAGACCTCTTTGAAAGGACCTTGATGTGCTGTCAAAATACAATATTTTTGGTGCCTGAAACAAGGGATGTTGTGAGTTCTTAAAGCAACTTTTTATAGTTTTGATGTGTTTTTGTGTTAATCTTGCAGAAAACTTAGGTTGCCATGATTTTGAAGAAAATTTGCAGATTTTGGTAAAGCTAAGGACATACGAGTATACTTATGAGTCGTAGCCCAAGATACAAGTCATAGGGTGGTGTTATAGCAAGAATTAGACATAAAAAATTTAGAAATTTGCTAAGTGGGTTGAGCTTCAAAGAGTATTTCTTGAAAGATATATCCCAAGATCTAAGAAGTTGAAGCTTAAGGACCAAATCAACAACTTTGAGCAATTGTAGGGTGATTCTATTAGCACAACATGGGAGAGGTTTACTAAATCCTTAAGAATGGTCCCTGATCACAAGATTGTTGATGATGCGTTGGTTGAGATTTTCTATCACGCACTTGATAAGAATAGTCAAGCATGTGTCGACACAATTATGGGAGGCATGTTCCTAGACCAACCTTTTGCATTAATAGCCACAAATAGTCAAGGATGTGTCGGCACAATTATGGGAGGCATGTTCCTAGACCAACCTTTTGCATTAATAGCCACAAGGATGGAGCAAGTGGTCAAAATGAATAGAGCATGGGGTCAACAAGAGGGGGGTGCGATGAAAACTTCTTGTGCAGTCAACACCAATAATGAGCAAGCAAAGGTGAACGAGGAGATCATGTAACAACTTGCTCAACTTCGCATAAGTATGGACTTGGTTTTAAAGCAAAATCAAGTTAGTGTCAAAGCAGTCACCCACCAACCTCTAAAGGCTCTTATTTATGATGATACATTCTTTGATGAGGATACATATTTTGTAAGCAACCAAGCGGTGGGTTTCTGGAATTATCCCCAAGGGTCCAATTCAGACTATTAGAGGCAAGGGTTTAGGAATTAAGGTCGCAACTTCAATCATGATGGAATGTATATAGATAACCTAGGTGGATACTATGAGAGAGAGAGAGTGCCAAACGCCAAGTGGGGAAGAAGAGAGGGCCACAGGAATGGTCCTTATGTGCCACCTCACAATCGTGATGCCAGATCAAGCAACTCCAAGATTGAAAATATGTTTGAAAAGTTTTTGAAGCAAGCCCACCACCAAGATGAGACTTTAAAGGGAATGAAAGTCGATATTTCAAGTATTAATCAAAAAATAGAGTCTCACATGGTGGCTACTAAGCAACTAGAACAACAATTTGGGCAAGTTTCTTCACAATTGAACACACGTTAAAAGGGCACCCTACCACGAAATATGGTTTAAAACCCAAAGAATAAAGGGCATTACTTAGTGAAGTCGTGGTTGAGGAAGAAGATCTGAAAGTTGTTTGGATGCAACAAGAAGAGGCAAGGGAGCATGAGAAATTGAAATCAATTCCCAAACCCCCTCTTCTTTTCCCTCAAAGGCTTAAGAGAAAGGAAGAGGAGGGAAAATTCAAACAATTCCTCTCAATGATGAAGCAACTCTCCATCAACATTCCCTTTCTAGAGGCCTTAGAGAAAATACCCAGTTATGCAAAGTACATGAAGGATTTGGTCACCAAGAAACACACTTTGAGCCAAGAGTTCTCGCAAGAACTCTAACTATGTAGTGCGATTATGCCCAAATGCCTTGCTCAACAGCGAGAGGACGCTGGTACATTCACTATCCCTTGTACTATAAGTGATGTTGAGTTCACAAGAGCATTGTATGACTTATGAATGAGCATCAATCTAATACCTCTTGCTATATTCAAAAAGCTTGGCCTTAGTACTCCTACCCCGACAAAAAAGAGGTTGCTCATGGCAGTTCGAACCATTAAAAAGTCGAAGGGAATCCTTTTGGATGAGTTTGTTAAAGTTGATAAATTCATCTTTTCGGTGGATTTTGTGATCCTTGACTACAAGTTGATTTTGAGGTGCCCATCATCTTGGGGAGACCATTTTTTGCCACTAGGAAAGCCCTAGTGGATATAGATACAGGTTTACTGCAGTTTAGGGTTAATGATGCATAGGTCTGTTCGATATTCACCAATCTATGAAACATCCAGATGAGTACAAGACTAACGTGTAGACCCTCGATGATTGTTGATGAAGAAAGATGACAAAGTTGAGCCACGACAATAAACAACGCGCTTCTTGGGAGGCAACCCAAGCAATTTTGATAACTATTAGCTTGTTTTAAGTATTTTTGGTTATTGAGATTCTTGGTTAGAAGGTGAAAGTTTGTTTTAATGATTGAAAGACATGGGTATAGTTGTAATATTTTGGGAACTGTTGTGTTTTAAGATTTGGTTTGCAAGTGAAAATTGAAGAACTGAAGATCTGGAAAAAAATGGCACTTAGAGGAGCCTCTAATATTAGGCCTACGAGTCATAATCTTCACTATGACACTTAGTCAAGCATCGTAGAGAGAATCAGTGAGTATCAAAAGTTGGTACATACACTACGAGCCAACCTTACAATTCATAGAGTCTTTTACGAGTCGTAAGAGGGGTTCGTAGTGCCAATGTATAATTCCTAAATTTTTATAAGTGTTGGGTCTGGTATGAGACCGAGACCTACGAGTCGTAGGATAGCCTAGGACTCGTAGTTGGGGTCTCATAGACCTAATTTATAGTTTTAACAAAGCTTATCTGATTTCATTTAAAAGGGGGTCAAAATAAAATTTGACCCTAAATTCATTTCACCAACCCTAAAGGTGACGGAAAACTTCCTTCATCACCCACATCACTTTTTCGACAATAATTTTGGCTATCTATATCATTTTCTGATATGGATTTTGGTGAGGTCATCATTTTTAGGGTTTTTGGTGCGATTTTGAATTTCTTTCGCTTTGGTTTACTTCTCCAATCAATCGATACCATACCTCTAAAGGACAGAAGAGCAATCCAAACCTTTCAAAGGAGATTGGTAGATGAGTCTTCTGAGACCGAGAGATCCGTGGGCTCGGTGGAGGTGCATAGGGTCCGGATAGACCCCTTGGCAAATGTGCCTCAGACCCGGGCTCGTGCAGCTTGGGAACCTATGGATGTGAGTAGTGACTGCCAGTCTTAAGTGGAGGTACAAGAGGTTGAGAGAAATGGCTCAGGGAGTAGCTCACCACAGATAACTCCTACATATTTCAGCTCTGAGTCAGAATCCGAGAGCACCTCACAGACTTAGCAAGAGGAAGCCAAATCTCAGAGGAGATGATCCTACAAGTGCAGTTTGAGCCCACTTATAGAGTGCCTCAGTTTGACGTAGAGTACGATAGTCCTATTGATAAAATGAGAAGAGCGTTCACTGGGAAGGTTATTGGGGCCAGGAAAAGCTGCTACAGTGGATATCCAGCCAAATCTGCGAGGTGGGTTTTAAGTCGACGTGGGTCACAAACAATGCAGATCCTATAATTAAAGCCAACCTCTCATTCCGAGCCAAGTTTTAGTAGTCTATTATCCGTTGCAGTATTAGGCCAACCTTTATGGATAATGTGATCACTCTCGAAAGAGTTGTATTGTTGGCTAGCATTCTAGCTGGCTATACTATAGATTGGGCACGAATTATTTCTGAGCAGATTCACGAGGCTGCACCTTGGACGAACACCTCACTGCCATTTCCTATTTTGATCCATCGACTATGCAGTGCAGCAAGTATTCCTATCAACCCTTACTGGGACCCTTATGTAGAGGCCAGACACACTATAGATCCCAGCCTAATAAAGGTTGATGAGAATTCGGTGGCCTTACCACGAGCAGCTCCTCTAGTTATCCTAGAGCCATTCTTGGTAGAACCTCAGCTTCCAGGTTCAGCTCCAGCTACTACCGGCACTACTCCAACTATGGTAGAGCTTATGCCACGATTAAGATTGAGTCTACACTATCCTCCAACACTCCAACACCAGCAGCAACTACTTTACAGGTTGACCCTCTTTTCTCTGCCATTGAATTTTAGGCTTTATTATGCAGGGTTGCTGCTGCAGAGGTTAGGCTATGTGAGTTGTCAGCACGGGTCCAACCATTGATTGATTGGACTGTTAGAGACTTCGAGGAGAGGATGAAGACATTTTCCCGAGATTTAGTTGATGCGAGAGTCTGAGCGGTGGATACCCTAGTCGATGCATTTGAGACTAGAGTACACAAGAGGCTTGAGAAAGGTAGGCCTGCTGACGCGAGTGCAGTTACTTAGGAGTTGCCCAAGTTCAAGGCTGACTTTTTACAGATGCTAGAAGCCCCTGTTCTAGCACTAAAGGTAGCACCTATAGGTGATAAGGCATTTGATTAGCTCACCAACCATCTGGACACCCGTCGAAATAGGCCCCTTGAACATAGTGATGACCCAGAGCCAACCCCAAAGAAGTAGAGACATGAGGATAAGGCCATACCCAAGGAGGTGGTGTAGGAGTCGCTGTTGTTGGTAACTATTCAAAGAGATTGAGCATAGCACACCCCACAGGGAGAGGGTAGTTCTCAGATTACTGCAGAAGAGATGGTGCCCCAGGACCCTACAGACCAGCCAGAGTCAGGTGCTTCATGCATCATGATGCTTAACTTCTTTTGACTCGAGTTCTTATTTTATCATGTTGGATACTTTATTCTCTTTTCAGACAACCTTTTTATTATGTTGGTTTTGGTTGTGTTTAAATATTATTATGTTGGATGTTATTTTTTATTATACTTTGAATGTTAATTTTTGGTTTTTAATGGATGCATGTATATATTTCTATATTATCATGTTTTGCTTTGGTTCTTGTCTTTAATTTGAGGAAAAAGTAGCCTATTTTGGTGTGGTATGGGAAGTTATGGATTAAGGTGAAGTCTGAGTAGCCTCAAGTCCATAATATCCCTTATTTTTAATCCCATGATTTTCTTGCCATGCTTCTTTTTTCTTGTGGATGTTTACTTTTCTGTTGAACCGGCATGTTTAGGTAGTGTAGATAATGGGTAAATTCATAATAGTGTTATCTATTGGCATATAAATAATTTTTAGATGTGTTTTTAATGTTTTGATGAAAAATTGAGTACCCTCAAAAATTTTGAGGTTGTAATTATTGATTCATTCATACATTTTTGAGTATCCGGCAATATTTGTTCTGATATTGTGAAGGTAAGCTGAGACTGAAAACATGACCTGTGAATCTATAATTGATTGTGGATGCAATTGTCATGTGTGTTGTCAGCTTATTTTGCTGCATTCATGCATCCTGTATAGACCCAGAAGTTTCCTTGTTACTCTAAAATTAGTTTGGCGATGTGGCGGATATGGAAAGAATCTTAGGCCTTTGTTATTTGAGTGAAACCACTTTTGGCCTAAATGACCCACCTGATGAGCAAGTGAATCCCTTGTTCCAAACTTTTGAGCTTCGAGCTTATCATGTACTCATTCTTTCTTGATATCTTGCTAGCTTAACCTTGTTTCATGAAATGCCTTGATATTGGCCCTGGTCTATCCTTGAACATGTGAACCTTGATTGAGGCCAAAGGCCTAAGTTGAGGGTGGTTGCAGTTGGTGGCCGATGAAATACCTTGATATTGGCCCTGGTCTATCCTTGAACATGTGAACTTTGATTGAGGCCAACGGCCTAAGTTGAGGGTGGTTGCAGTTGGTGGCCCTAGTTTGAGGCATAGATATTGCATACTTCACCTAAGGCTAAAAGCCTAAGTTGAGGGTGACCCTTATGGTGGTACAGTAATAATAATAAGGTGGTTACCTTGGTCGGGATCGTGATAGTAGCCAGGTTTGGCGTTGGTTACCACCAAATAACAATAATAATGAAGGGAAATCGACAATACATACAAATACATAACAACAATTGCAAAATTCACATGCAGGATGGTAACTTAGGTTCTTCCAGCCCTCTTGTGAAGGTGAAGGCCGAATTTTACGATAGCGCTTGGTCGGCAACCATGGTATGCCAACTAACTGTTACCTATTGTCCTAGTCAACCTCTCCTTAGTCAGATTTAAGTTGATTAGATGAGAACATATCAATCGAATCTTGTCATATACTTCTCTTTTCTTATTCATCACTACCTTGGTCGGAAGCGTGATAGTAGGCGGGATTTGGTGTTGGCCACCACCAAATAAAAATCATAATGAAGAGAAAGAGATAATATATGTAAAACCCCAATCGTAGAAATGCAATAAACCTAGGTCATCTCAAGTCAACTACCCATGGTTCCTACAACCCTAAGTTATGGGTACTTAGCTCCTCATGGTTAAGGCAAAACACACAAAATAAATAAATAATAGACATAGTTGAGACTTGTACTAACACAATGAAAAGTGAAGACATCAGAAATTGCAAACCCCACAACCTTGGTTGATCAACAATGAATACAAGGCAAGATTTGCAATCCCCAAAATGGATATTCCAAGTGAGAACAATAAACTACTCTAAAAAACTAAGAAAAGATGCAAAATATGATTGTAGATTATCTACTGGTTGAACTCTCCTCTAAAAACCTAACTTAAACTTTATATAGTATTTACAAAATAATCCTAGAATTCACACAAAAAAGATAGTTGGCAACTGATAAGTCTCGCAGTTATGACTCGTAGGATGACCTATGAGTCGTAGTCGAGGTCTCCTATCAGGTTTTTGGCATCTTGGACTAAACTAGTATGACACATAGGTTTGTGTCATTGCTTGAGATATGACTCGTATATTCCTCTCGTAGTCTTGGCCTTCAATTTTTGGTCCAACATGTTGGCTCTCTGATTCTTGCTACAAGTCCACCTATATGAGTCGTAGTGAGGCTTACGACTCATATGATGGCCTCGTAGGGGTGACCTCCACTTGGAGGATTTTTGAATTTTTGGTCCCTGATTCTTACTACGTCACCACCCTATGACTCGTAGCTTAGGCTACGACTCGTAAGTATGATCGTATGTCCTAAACTTCAGCAAAATCTGCAACTTCTCTTCAAAATCATACCAACCTAACTTTTCTGCAAGATCTACACAAAAACACATCAAAACCATAAAAGTTGCTTTAAGAACTCACAAAATCCCTTATTTAGGCACCAAATGTGTTGTATTTTGACATTGCATCAGTACCCTCAACTTAAAATTTTTACTTGTCCTCAAGCAACGACTTAATCAACACAAACAAAGAGAAATGCATAGCAGTTATACTAATGGCATATACAACAGCACCTTTGATTCAGGTATCCAACTACTATTTTCAAAACAGGATTGCAAAGTTATTAAGCAAACAAGAACATAATGAGATACCTGGCAATCCAACTAAGACAAGCTAAGGAGCATCAACCATCCACAATCGCCAGGGAGAGGGTAGTTCTCAGATTACTGCAGAAGAGATGGTGCCCCAGGACCCTACAGACCAGCCAGAGTCAGGTGCTTCATGCATCATGATGCTTAACTTCTTTTGACTGCCCTCACTGGAAAGAAGTCCCTCATACTCACTCAAAAGTATTTAGAATTTAGGGAATGAGGAAGCATTTTCACTCTTACAATTGAAATTCAATGCATACTAACTAACACTATATGCTTGCCTCTATACTCATCTTCTTACTTAGTGATAAAGTGGAGTTGGATCACTTTAGGACTTATACGTTTGTAACATAGGTTCAGGGTGCTTTGGTATGGTATTTTAGGCAAGTAGAGACTAAAAGCTAACCTTGAACTGTAAATTGAGTACCATGATCCGATATGATGGACAAAGGAACTCTATGCAACCTCACCAAGTCATGAGTGTATAACCTAGGATAATTTTCAGCCCCATATATGGTCTTAACCAGTAGAAAGTGAGACAATTTTATCATCATATCAACCACAATCCAAATGGAATCAAATCCCTTTCTAGTCTTGGGCAACGTCAAATAACAAAATCCATATTAATCACTTCCCACTTCCAAGTAGGAATCTCTATGTCTTGGGTTAGGCCAGTCGGGCTTTGATGTTTGGCTTTGACTTATTGACAACTATGACAACCGGAAACAAATCTTGAAATGTCTCTTTCATGCCTCCCCACCAATACATATCCCTCAAAAGACTTGTTGACAACTATGGAATTGGAAATGAATTTGGCAATGTCCCTCTTCATGCCTCCCCACCAATACACATCCCTCAAGTCTCTATAAATTTTGGTGGAACCGAGGTGGATAGAATAAGAAGAATTATGGGCCTCATCAAGGATTTTCTCCCTCAAACCATCAACACAAGGCACACATAATCTACCATGGTACCTAAGGGTACCATCTCCCCTTTGGGAGAAAATCTCCACCTTGCCCTCTATCACCAAGGCCTTCAATTCTAACAAGGAGGGATTAAGATTTTGCTTTGCTATTACCTCATCAACCAAGGAGGACTTAGAACCATCAACAATAACAACACCACCATTATCAACCTCTTCCAACCTAACCTCTAATCTAGCCAACCGATGCACCTCCCTACCAACCTCTTTATCACCCCATCAACATAAGTTAGGCTACCCATAGACACCCAACTTAAGGCATCTGCCACCATATTAGCCTTCTCGAGATGATAATGCACACTCATATCATAGTCCTTAAGAAGTTATAGCCACCTTGTTTGATTCAAGTTGAGATCTTTTTGAGTGAAGACATCTTGGAGACTCTTATAATCGGAGAACATATCAACATGCACCTCATACAAATAATGACGCCAATTTTTCAAGGCAAACACCACGACGGCCAATTCAAGATCATGAGTAAAATAGTTCTTTTCATGCACTTTGAGTTGTCTAGAAGCATAGGCTATAACCTTACCATTTTGCATTAGAACACAACCTAACTCAACTCTAGAAGCATCATAATACTCCACAAACCCCAATATTCGACGGGCTCAATGGTCTAGGCCAATTTCTAATCACATCCATCTTCTTAGGATCCACTTTAATACCATCCCCTGACACCACATGTCCCAGAAAGGCAACCTCCCTCAACCAAAATTCACTCTTCTTATACTTAGAATATAACTTCGCTTCTCTCAATCTTTGCAAGATAACCCTAAAATGAGACCTATGCTCCTCCTCACCATGAGAATAGATCAAAATATCATCAATAAATACCATAACAAATTAATCAAAGTAGGCTTTGAAGACCCTATTCATAAGATCCATGAAGATGGCCAATGCATTAGTCAACCCAAATGACATCACAACAAACGTAAAATGCTCATACCTAGTACGAAAGGCCATCTTGGGAACATCACACTCCCTCACCTTCACTTGATGATACTCAGACCGAAGATCAATCTTAGAGAAGTAGCTCGCCCCATGCAATTGGTCAAACAAATCATCAATCCTTGGAAGAGGTTACCTATTCTTGATGGTGACCCTATTAAGTTGCCTATAGTCAATACACATTCTAAGAGACCCATCCTTCTTCTTCACAAATAACACCGATGCAACCCAAGGTGATTGTCTAGCCCTAATGAAACCCTTCTCCAATAAGTCCCTCAATTGCTTCTTTAACTCTGTCGGGGCCATACGATAAGGGGGAATAGAAATAGGTTAAAAATCTGGGAGGAAGTCTATACCAAAATCTATTTCCCTTTCAAAAGGAACACCAGGAAGGTCATTTGGAAAGACATCAAAGAACTCATTTACAACCAGAATCGACTATATAGAAAGGACTTTAGACTTCATATTCCTAACCTTCACAAGATGGTAAAGATACCCCTTAGAGATAACTTACAAGCTTTAATGCAAGAGATCAACCTACCCTTGACCACCACATCATGACTCTCCCACTCAAGAATGGGTTCATTTGGGAATTGGAATTTGACCCTACCGGTTCTACAATCAATAGAGGCATAGTATGCATGCAACCAATCCATCCCAAGAATGACAATAAAATAAACCATATCTAACTCAACAAGATCATAAGGCAATATTTCATACAAGATGCAAATGGGACAATTTCTATAGAACTTTCTAGCAACAATAGATACATCAATAGGAGTAGACACCTCATATAGCTCACACAATAACTTAGGCTCAACATGAAAATTTTTGGCAACAAAGGGGTAATAAAAGAAAGAGTGGCAACTAGATCAATCAATGCATACACATCAAAATCAAAGACTTTTAACATACCGATAATAATGTCAACCACCTCATCAACCCCTTGCCTCCTATGCAAAGCAAAAATCCAATTGTGCCTTGGGGTACCACCTTATTGACCACCCCTTCCCAAAGGAATCGCATTAGCAGCTTATGGATGAACCTCTTTACACTTGTTATGGTTATGAGGACATTCAATCTTCTTATGACCAACTTCTCCATACCCATAACATGTATTAGTGTACCTCAAACATGGGCCCCCATGGTGCTTTTCACATTTTGACACATATCATTAGGGACCACACCCCCAACACCTTGGGCCCTTGGAAAGTCATTGGCAAACCCCTTATTAGAAGGATGAGAAGACCCTTGGCCTTGTTGGAACTAGCCACCCTTTCGACTTTGGAACCTACTTTCAAAGCGAGCCCTCTTAGCCTCATTACCACTCCTTTTTCTCAACTTTTACTTCTCTATATGCTTGGAATAAGTCATTAACTAGGACAAATCCATGTCATTAACCAACATGGAGAATCGGCATTCCTCACTCACCAAGTCGGAAACACCCATCATAAACTTATTTATTCTAGATCTTGGGTTGGCCACCAAGTGGGCAACATATTTAGAGAGTTGATTGAACTTGAGGGTATACTCCCTCAGACTCAAAGACCCTTGTCTCAAATTAATAAATTCAACCAATTTGGCTTCCCTAAGCTCAAGAGGGAAGAACCGATTAAGAAAAGCCGCCTTGAACTCCTCCCATAGCTCCATATTGTTGATTTCCTGCTCTTTCTTCCATTGATCAAATCATATTCATGTCACCCCCTTGAGTTGGTAAGCTGCTAACTCCACCTTTTCCAATCTAACACCCAAAATAGCCAAAACTTTGTAGATCTCATCAATGAACTATTGAGGATCCTCATCCACCTTTGACCCATAGAATTTATGAGGATTTATCCTTATGAAGTCTCTCACCCAAGATGCCAATGTAGGAGCATGAGGGACTTAGGCCCCTTGATTGGCTTGATTAGCCATAACATTTTCATACAAAGTGAGAGCATCCTGGAGCTCACCATGAGTTGGTTGTTCCTCGAGAGTGCGGGCTCTTCTTCCTCTTGTGTTAGGCATGATCTAGCATAGCAAAGAACAATCATTAGGAGGAAATCCTTACTTCAACTCTATAGCATGACTTAGAACATGAAGAAGGGAAACATTTCCTAAAACACCTCATATCCTCTTACTCATAGTTGTGGTGTATAACATAACCATAAATAAGACTCTAATCGATGTGGTGTGTTGGATTCTGAGGAGCTAACAACCTAGTAGTCTAATACCAAGTTTTCACGATCCAATCCTAGGGCCTAGATGTGACACTGCGCATGGGAACCCGAAGGGACCCTAAGAAAGCCTCTTAACATATCATTACACATCCTTGGTCGCAGAAGCAATAAAGTACAACAATATATAGTAAATAGGGACAAATGAGGCTGAGGGCCAATCTTCATATCATAAACATCAAGAGTCAAGAGAGATTCAAAGCTCATAGCATAATACAAACATATCCAACAACACCTCTACAACTTAGATACTTTGTGGGGGCCAACACAAGCTACCAAGATCACACTCGTAATCAACATACACATAAAAGAAAGATAATCTTAGAACATAGTTATAGATCATAAGCATCATCCCCAAAATGAAGGTCTCACTAAAGAGCTTGAGAGATGTCGTACTCGTGGAGGAGGAGGATCTAGTGAGGCTTCGGTTTCTACATGGTAACATCATGTAGGCATAGAGTATGCATTAGTATATTTCATATGTACTAAGTATGTAGAATGCTATGCAACAAGAGATAAGCATCATAATCAAAATGCATAGTAGTAGGCAATGGATAACATTTTTGCAATACTGCATGTATGATCAATGCTCAAGTAAACCATGCTTACATAGAATATAATACAAGGTGTAAGAAGAGACCAATATATAAAACTCGTAGGTCACCAAGGTACAAACCCCTTTGGTTGATTGGTTAATCATCTCACCCTACCACTCTTGGTAACCTAGGTACAAACCCCCCCCCCACATGGTTATCAAGGTATGAACCCCTTGATTAGTTAGTAGATACTCACACCCTACCACCCTTAATGATCGAGGTACTACCTTTCAACCTAGTTATCAAGGCATTAGCCCCTTGACTGATTATTAAGGTACAAACTCCTCGACATGGTTACCCGGGCTCTTTTCCCCCGAGTCGGGCATGGTCACATTCAAACACTATATAGAAGGATATCATAAATATACATTCCTTTTATCATCATAAAGTCATTCAATTCATAAGACATGCATTAGACCTTCAATTCCTCCAAAACACATAACCAGATATTTTATCAAACACTTGGCAGGTTTTAGTACTAGTGTAAAACCATGCAATTCAAGAGTGTACTCGTAGTAGAAAATTCATTGTAAACCCATCTATAGATACTTAGAAACACCCTCAAGAAATATACATCAAGACCCTTCATCAAATCTCACAATATACCTTAGATTCATAGCTCAAAACATGCTAAAACAACCATATTTTCATGAAACCCCAACATATTGTGTAGTGAAATTCATAATAATTAAGACCTATGAGTAAATCAACTTTAAATCATGTAATTTCAGGTAAAAGGAAGCTTGGGTATCATGGGTGAAAGAAACCCATGAAAGAAACCCACATACCTTAGGTTTGGAGAATCCTTAAAGAAGATTGGAGATGGAGACTTGAAGCTTGAATGATAACCTCAAAATCCGGATGAGTTTTGAGATTTCAAATTGGGGATGCAATATTGTCTAAGTGTTTGGGAGTGTATTTTGGGAATGTCTTGAATGATATGAGGGTGAAATAAGGCTAAGTATAGATACTTTCAAGCATGGGAATACTTAGCCCAAAATCCAAAAGCCTTGGACCAGAAAAGAAAAACTGGAGAAAATTTACACTGGCGCCAGGGGCGCAGAAACCTCACTGGAAATCGCATTTTTGCGATTTTTAAATTTTGCTACAGTTGCTCTTAAATTTGGATTAGAACTATTTTCCACTCAATTTGACCCCCTAAACAAAAATATGAAGTCAAATTTTTGATATCACGTACAAAGTTTGGAGATACATGAAAATTACGATTTCGGACACTTTCGAGGCACATTTTGAGAACTTTTTAGGGTCGTTTCAGATGACACTATATGGTTTTGGGATTAAATTATAGTGTTAATTAATTTGTTATTTGTTGATGTTTTCACACCAAATAGTCTTGAAATTAAATTTTAGTGGAACTTAACTTGTTGTTTGGTTGGCAAGCATGGGATAATTATACTAAGTACCGAAATATGTTGTTGCTCCTCTTGTTTCATATGCTAATCTCAGAATAACTTATCCCAGGATAAAAGGGTAAATGACAAAAATATCCTTTTAAACCCTTTTTATACTTCACCTTTTATATTCATATATGTTTACATTATTTTAATACAATATATAACAATATTTACAACCTTCACTCCTAATTTTGTGATAACTCTTCATTTTTTTTATTAAAGATTTATACTATGTAAAATAATATTTATTGACTAATTCTTATGTTTATTTTTATTTTGATTTCTTATAAATTCTTTTTTACTTTAACGAACTTAACAAAGAAAGTTTTATTTTAAATGAATACGGTATTAATTTTTTTGTTTTAACAAACTTACAAATGAAAGTTCTATTTTTAAATTAAATAAGAAAAAAGTTTTATTGTAAATGCATATGGTATTATCATGGAAATGCATACATAAAAATATTTAAGCTAAATAAGATGAAAGATTTATTTTTAAAATAAATAATGAATAACTAAAGCTTACAAATAAAGTACATAAAAAAATTAATAAAGTGAATGTTGTAAAATATTAGCGAACTATTGTAACACAAGATATTTAGATAAGAGATATGGGAGAGAATGCTTTCTTATTTCTTTCTTCTGTATTTTTTGTATTACATTCATATAAAATGATATAGTATTTATAGATTACAAGTGCTCTTCTCAACTTACAAAACTTTAATGGGTTTATTTATGTAATGACCCTAGGGGTCATTTATATGGTTAATGAGTTTTTGAGTAAAGTCCTAGTAAACGACCTCAAAATGGAATTTTGACAATTTCATTAGCTTCAGAATGGCTGAATTAGGCTAGGAGCATGTCCGATGCAATTATATCATGGATTATAAATTTGGCTGCTCGAACTGATTAATAGTTCACCTAGTCAATGCTTTTCGAAACCATGGCCCAAATGAACATTTTAATAGCACGGTTAGCTCCTGAACATCGATTATAGTCTGGATCGACCCTTCATTTAATGCCAGGGATGTCTGGATGTAATTTGACCCCCGGGGGCTTTTCATTAAAAGTTGCGTATAAAAATGTGGGACCCTCACTTTATCGTAGGAAGCTCTGGTGAAAAACTTCAATAGTGTCGTTGGGTCCGGAACATCAAAATCCATACGGTTACATAGTTTGTTTGCAAAAATCAGAGTTGGAACGAGCCTAAAATGACAAAAAAAATGATTAAAGAATTAATGTGAAGAGAGAGGGCGAGGTGGCATATTGTTTTTGCTGCCAGGTGGCATGACCTGGTGCTGACACATGGCAGATAGGTGGTTCTAGCATATTTAGCATAATATGGTGTGTGTATATATATATATATGGGGTTTCCAGGATGTTAGCATACATATATATATATAAATTTCCTCCAACTTTGCACCGCTATTTTGAACTCATTTTCATCCAATTTGAGTGATTCAAAAGGCTACGTGATTCAATTTTCACAAAAAATGTCATGGTGAAGACAGATTAAAGATGTGACATGTATTTTGAGGTATATTTTTGCATTTTCTTCGTTGATGTATGGGGAATGAGTAAAAATTTGACACATTGATATCTCGGTCATTTCTCAACGAAATCAAGTATAATTTGTGTATAAATTGTTCTATTTTCTGAGAGGAACATTATGCTATGCTTGCATCTTATTAATTTGGCTGTATTTTTATGGAATTTGAAAGAGAATTATGTAAGAATTTTTTTCGATAAGAAATGCAACTTCGTTTTTGAGTCATTTCTTTGTCTTCTGGGTCTGTTTTGGGCTCAATTTCGGGTTATCAACTTGGGGTGATATAGGAATCATTTTGTGAGGGTTAGTTTGACATTTTAGACATGGGCCCTATTTTCCCCACTTTAGTCGTAATTGATGTAATTTTACTCATTTCCTAAGATTTTACAGCCAAACCAGCCATAATGATCTTTTGACTTATGTTTTGATAAATGAGCAGCATCAGGAGGCAATTCAAAAGGGAAAAGCTTGGTTGTATTGACTCGAAGCAAGAGACGTCAGATGCCAGGTAGGCTAGGGTTTCTCTACACCCTAGACTAAGCTAAGATATTTGCATATTTGAGTTGGAATATGTAGAAATGTACTGTTTATGGATTGAATTGTGGAGTATATGTTATATATGCTAGATGTGACTAGTGTTTCTATATATATATAATGTTATGGGATGGCAGTTGTTGTATTGAGGGTTGTGTTTCGCTGTAGTTGTTATATTACTTGAGTTCTTAATTATATGTCTACAAAAGGGTCTCAAAGGGATTGGTCAGAGTTGTGAACATGTGACAGGTACGTACACTGAGCTTGACTCTTGCTTGTATATGTGTGTGGTCTGAGGCTATCGAAATATAATAGCTATTGAGATGAACCTGTAATTACAAGCCACCCTGTATGCTAAATCTAGTATGTATATCTGATCAGTATATATGTATATGCATAATGTGGCTATGGTTATCTATATCTTTACTTAGTTCTTTTGGTAGAATACCCTAATTAAACATGATTCTATGTTGCCCTGTGGTTTATACGATCCTGTATACCACTGTTATCTGTTCTGTACTTATGCCATGAGTTAATGACTAGAGATACACTATGTTCTAGGGATGGTATAGTTGTACCTCGGAAGGAACCTTGTGACCTGTAATATGAGAAGCATTGACACTGATCCACTGGCGAGTTAGAGATGGCAGTATAACCCTATTAGTGAGGTGTAGGATGTCCTATGAGCATTCTGGGTGATCTGCGTCGAGACCCTAGTTATATTGGTTTGTCTTGGTAATTGACATTAAGTTGAGAGGGGCATATTATTAGTAGGTCAGCACATGGTTGGCTTCGGTGATTTTCTTTATGGCTGCTGAGCTACGATATGATGCTGGTAGGTGTCATCCCTCTGATTATCTATGTCATGATCCAAACTAGGGCCTAGATGTGACACGGCGCATGAGGATCCTGAAGGAACCCCAAGCAAGCCTCTTAGCATATCATTACACATCCTTGGTCACGGAAGCAATTAAACAACAATAAAAGAGTAGAAATAAGGGCATAGGGACTGAGGGGAAAGCTTCATTACATAAAACATCAAGAGAGTCAAAAAATTCAAGTGTATAGCATCATTACATACTTGTCCAACAATACCCCTAAACATAGAACTTAGCGGGGGCCAAGAAAAGCAACCGGGCTCACCCTCAAAGTAATGACAATAGGTAATCATCTAAACATAAAACTTAGTGGGGGCCAAGAAAAGCAACTGGGCTCACACTCATAGTAATGACAATAGGTAATCAAAATATACAAGACATAATCTAAACATAAGCATGAGAGAAGATAGATATTGTCCCCGAACATGAGGACTCACCAAAAGCTATCTTGAAATATCTGTCTAGCCACGTGGAGGAGAATTAACAAGGGCTCCGATTTCTACATGGTGATATCATGTAGGCATAGAGTATATGTTAGTATGTTTGAATGTACTAAGTATGTGGGATGCAATGCAACAAGAGATAGGTACATAACTGAAATGCATAATTAGACAATAACTGAGCATATAGCAATATCGCATGCATGCATGATGTTTAAAGTAAAACATGCTTGAAAATAACCATACTTACATAGCTTGTTTAACATAATAAGGTGACATACTTAGATCATCCAAATAGCTTGTACTAGAGGGTGAGGGATATATCATAGGTCATAACCCCTTCTAGTAGATAATGGATAGTACATGAGGGTAAAAGATAGCATAGTTCATAACTCCTACATGTAAACATGAGATGGTCAATAGCACATGAGGGTAGAAGGTAGCATAGGTCATAACCCTTACATGTGTGCATGAGATAATACATAACCTTACATTGCATATGAGGGTTAAGGCATACAATATATTTCATAACCTCTTCATATGAGTACCTTGCATAACCTCAAATCATACACGAGGGTAATGAGTACAACATAGTTCATAACCCCTTCATGTTGATATAAGTGAGTAGCATTGATTCGTACATGAGGGTAAGGTGTACAACATAGTTCATAACCCCTATATGTAGAAATTGGCCTTGTACTAGAGGGTAAAGCATATAACATGGTTTATAACCCCTTCTATGAGGCTTCACAATTCACAAGAGCATAACCTTAGCATAAGGACTCAATAACTCATCAACAATTCCCAAGAACATAATAACATGAGAGCCCAAGAATTCACTTGCAATACCATAGGTGCTTTACATGATTTAAACACATATATATATATATCTTTCATCACCATAGGCCATTTGACTCATAAGTCATGCAATAGACCATCAATAATTCAAGAACCCTAAACCGGACATTTTATCAAATACTTGACGGGTGTGTAGTGCTAGTGTAAACCCATGCAATTCAAGAGTGAAATCATGCTAGAAAATTCATTGTAAAACCATCACTAGACACTTGGTAACACCCTCAAGTAACATACATCAAAACCCCGTTCATCAAATCTCACATTAGATCTAAGATTCATAGCTCAAAACATGCTAAAACAACTATAATCTCATGAAACCCCAACATAGTGTGCAGTAAAATTCATAATAAATAAGACCCATGAATAAATGAACTTTAAATCATGCAATTTTAAGTAAAAAGGAAGCTTGGGTATCATGGCCAAAAAGAACCCATGAAAGAAACCCACATACCTTGACTTAGGAGAATCCTTGAAAAAGATTGGAGATGGAGACTTGAAGCATGAATGAGAACCTTAAGATCCGAATGAGCTTTGGGACTTTAATTTTGGAGATGAAATATTATCTAAGTGTTTGAGAGAGTATTTCGAGATTGTCTTGAATGATATGAGGGTGAAATAAAGCTAAGTATAGATATTTTCACGTATGGAAAGGCTTAGTCCTAAGACCCAAAAGTCTTGGACAGAACTTGAAAACTGGCACCAAAATAACACAGTGTCGTGTCGTGCCAATGAAGCGCACCACTCACTGGAATTCGACACTTTAAAAATTAAAATTACGATTCGTTTGCTCTAAATCTGGGTTAGACCCACTTCCCACTAAATTTGACCTCCTAAACTAGAATATGAAGTCAGGTTTTTAAAATAACGCACGGATTTTGAGATATATGGAAATTACGATTCCGAACACTTCTGAGGCATATTTTCAGGCACTTTTTTTTGGGGTCATTTTAATATCTCCCCCTTGGGAACATTTGTCCCTGAATGTCAAAGAAACATATATAAGAAGAATAATCATGAAGAAATTTGCTCCAACAAGAATGCAATAACAGACTTAAAATATCATTTTCAAAATCTCAACATAAGTGTAAAATCACCATGAACTTATCAACATAAATATGAATGCATGCAAGTGACATAGGGGCTGAAGCATAAGACTTGGAATCATAAATGGACCTAACATATTATCATATGCTTGAATAGAATGAAACAGATACGAATACTGCCTCTCCATTCCCGCTCCGGCTCCCTGAGAGACACTTTCAACTTGACGATTCCTCCAAAGGGCTTTGACGAACACCACAACTTTATTAATCATCTTTTCCACCCTTCCATCCAATACCTCCACCGGGACCTTCTCCTAAGCCAACTTATCTTCCCCAACACCCACAACCTCAAAGAGCCTTACAACACAAGAATCACCAACACCTCCCCTTAACCTAGAAACATGACGAACCAGACGAACCATATCCATATCCTTAGGCAATTCCCATTCAAATGCAACCTCATCAATCCTACTTAATACTCTATAAGGACCTTCAAACCATAAACTCAATTTTCTTTCTTGCCATCCGGACCGTACCGTTCATGGGTGGGACTTCCAAGAGAACAAAATCATCAACACAAACACCTATAGCCTACATTAGTGTCTAAAGACACCATCTTGCCCTTGGGAGAAAACCTCCACCTTACCATCCCTCACTAAGACCTCTAACTCTATCAAGATGGGGATCAAGGCCTCTTCAACCAAAGAAGATTCGAAACTATCAAAGACACTACAACACCCTTCTCACTTCACCCAACTTCACCTCCTTCGAAATTCACAACATCACCCTCAAATGACTCATAAGCTCTTCCACACTTTTTAAAACAACCCAACACGTCATTACCAAGAACCACCACAACATAACAAGGTAGGGATTAAAGACCCTAAAGGTTCTACAACAATGGAGACATAGTATGCATATAACTAATCCATCCCAAGAATGACATCAAAATCCACCACATCTAATCTAACAAAATCAAGAGTCAAGACCTAAATACAACATGACCACGGAACATACATGTAACCAATCCATCCCAAGAATGACATCAAAATCCTCCTCATCTAATCTAACAAAATCAAGAGTCAAGACCTAAATACAACATGACCACGGAACATACATGTAACCAATCCATCCCAAGAATGACATCAAAATCCACCATATCTAATCTACCAAAATCATGAGTCAAGACCTAATACAACATGACCACGGAACAATGTCCATAGACTTTTCTAGCAACAATAGACTCACTAATGGGATAGACACCAAAAAGTCCACATAATAATTAGGAAAGTTCATAACCCCTTCATATAGTAGCAACAATAGACTCACTAATGGGATAGACACCAAAAAGTCCACATAATAATTAGGAACACACATGAAGCCCACTAGCAACAAAAAGGAATAATGAGAGGAATAGAGACACCTGAAACTTTCCATCCATACATATCAAGGTCAAAGGAAACTTCCACATACCGGTTGCAATATCGAACACCTAACCTACCCATTACCTCCTTTAAAGAGCATAGAAATGATTAGGTCTTGAAGCACCTCCTTGATCAATATAACCACCTTGGGCCTCTTGATTCACATGACCACCTTGAACTTGAGGACGGCCCTCCTTGCCTTTGTTCTAGATGTAAAGTTAATCAATAAGCTTATGGCCTACTCTCCCACACCTATAACATGCACTTGAATTCTTTAAGTATTTGCCATTATGATGCTTTTCACATTTTGGAAATTTTTGAAAACTCATCCCACCATTGCCTCCTTGGAACCTTGGTTTATCCATTCCTTCCATAGCAAGCCCCTTGTTTGGAGCACTAGAAGACCCTTGGCCTTAAAAATCAATATCTTGTTGGAACTGATCATCCTCAAATCGAGCCCTCTTGGACTCTCCACTTCTCTTCTTCCTAAGCTTCTCACCCTCAAGTTGTTCAGCATAAGTCATGAGGCAGGAAAAATCCATATCATTAATCAACATAGCAGACCGGTATTCTTCACTTACCAAATCGGAGACACCCATCGTGAACTTGTTCATACTAGCCCTTGGGTCAGCACCCAAGTAAGAAGCATACTTAGAAAGTTGGTTGAACTTAAGGGTATACTCCCTCACACTCATTGACCCTTACTCCAAATTCATGAACTCCACCATCTTGGCCTCCCTAAGCTCAAGAGGGAAGAACAGATTAAGAAAAGCCACCTTAAACTCCTCTCATAAAACCACATTATTATTTCCCTTCCCCCTATCTATTGAGTAAACCATATTTATGCTACCTCCTTGAGTTGGTAAGCCACCAACTCCACCTTATCTTCCGATCTAACACCCATGATAGCCAATACCTTATAAATCTCATCAATAAACTCTTGTGGGTCCTTATCCACCTTTGACCCATAGAACTCTGGTTGGTTCATCCTTATGAAGTCTCTCACTCTATATCTCGGGGTAGGAGTATGAGATACTTGGGCCAATTTATTAACTTGATGGGCCATAGCTTGAACTAGCAAGGTGAGGGCATCTCGGAGCTCACCATGAGCTGGTTCTCCCTAGGGAGTGTAGGCTCTTCTTCTTTTTATGTTAGGCATGCTCAACTAGCAAGGAAAAGAACAATTGATAGGGGGAAACACTTACTTCAACTCAATAGCACGAATTAGAACATGAAGAAGGAAAACATCTCCTAAAAAGTCTCATAGCCTCCTACTCAAAGTTGTGGTACACAACACAACCATGAATACGACTCTAATCGATGTGGTATGTTGGACTACGAGGATCTAACAGCCTAGTTCTCTGATACCAAGTTTGTCATGACCCAAATTAGGGCCTAGATCTGACACAATATATAAGGACCCCGAAGGAACCCCAAGAAAGTCTGTTAGCACATCATTACATATCCTTGGTCATGGAAGTAATTAAACAACAATAAAAGAGTAGAAATAAGGGCATAGGGACAAAGGGGAAACCTTCATTACATAAAACATCAAGAGTGTCAAAAGAGTCAAGTGTATAGCATCAATACATACTTGTCCAACAACACCTCTAAACAAAGAACTTAGTGGGGGCCAAGACAAGCAACCGGGCACACCCTCATAGTAATGATAATAGGTAATCTAAATATACAAGACAAAATATAAACATAAGCCTGAGAGAAGATAAATATTGTCCCCAGACATGAGGAATCACCAAAAGCTATCTTGAACAATCCATCTAGCCACAAGGAAAAGAATCAACAGGGGCTCCGATCCCTACATGGTGATATCATGTAGGCATAGAGTATGCATTAGTACGCTTGAGTATACTAAGTAAGTGGGATGCAATGCAATATAAGATAGGCACATAATTGAAATGCATAATTAGACAATAACGGAGCATATAGTAATATGGCATGCATGCATGATGTTTGAAGTTAAAAATGCTTGAAAATAACAATATTTACATAGATTGTTTAATATAATAAAGTGAAATGCTTATATCATCCAAATACCTTATACTAGAGGGTGAGGGATATAGCATAGGTCATAACCCTTTCTAGTAGGTAATGGGTAGTACATGATGGTAAGAGATAGCATAGTTCATAACCCCTACATATAAACATGATATGGTTAATAGCGCATGAGTGTAGAAGGTAGCATAGGCCATAACCCCTACATATGTGCATGACATAATACATAACCTTACATTGCATATGATGGTAAGGCTTACCACATCATAACCCCCTCATATGAGTACCTTACATAACCTTAAATCATACATGAAGGTAAGAAGTACAACATAGTTCATAACCCCTTCATATAGATATGAGTAAGTGAGTAGCATTGATTCGTACATGAAGGTAAGGTGTACAACATAGTTCATAACCCCTTCATATAGATATGAGTAAGTGAGTAGCATTGATTCGTACATGAAGGTAAGGTGTACAACATAGTTCATAGACCTACATGTAGAAATTGGCCTTGTACTAGAGGGTAAAGCATATAACATAGTTCATAACCCCTTCATATAGATATGAGTAAGTGAGTAGCATTGATTCGTACATGAAGGTAAGGTGTACAACATAGTTCATAGACCTACATGTAGAAATTGGCCTTGTACTAGAGGGTAAAGCATATAACATAGTTCATAACCCCTTCTAGTATGCTTTACAATTCACAAGAGCATAAATCTTTGCGTAAAGAATCAATAACTCATCAACAATTCCCAAGAACATAACAACATGATAGCCCAACAAGTCACTTGCAATACCATAGGTGCTTTACATGATTCAAACACACATATATATATTCCTTTCATCACCATAAGCCACTTGACTCATAAGTCATGCAATAGACCATTAATAACTCACGAACCCTAAATCTGACATTTTATCAACCACTTTGCGGGTGTGTAGTACTAGTTTCAAATCATACAAACAAGAGTGAAATCATGCTAGAAAATTTATTGAAAACCCATTAATAAACACTTGGTAACACTCTCAAGCAACATACATTAAAATCCCTTCATCAAATCTCACATTAGATCTTAGATTCATAGCTCAAAATATGATAAAACAACTATAATTTCTTGAAACCCCAACATAGTGTGCAGTAAAATTCATAATAAATAAGACCTATGAATAAATAAACTTTAAATCATGCAATTATAAATAAAAAGGAAGCTTGGGTATCATGGATAAAAGGAACCCATGAAACAAACTCACATACCTTGACTTACGAGAATCGTTAAAGAATATTGGAGATGGAGACTTAAAGCTTGAATGAGAACCTTAAGATCCGAATGAGTTTTGGGGCTTGAATTTTGTTGATAAAATATTGTCTAAGTGTTTGAGAGAGTATTTTGGGAATGTCTCAAATAATATGAGGGTAAAATAAGGCTAAGTATAGGTATTTTCATGCATGGGAAGGCTTAGGCCCAAGATCCAAAAGTCTTGGATGGAACATGAAAACTGGCACCAAAATAACACAGTAGCGCATCTCTCCAATGATGCACACCACTCATTGGAATTCGACACTTTAAAAATTGAAATTGTGATTCGTTTGCTTTAAAAATGGGGTTAGACCCATTTTTTATTCAATTTGACCCCCTGAACAAGAATATGAAGTCTCTGCACTCTCCAAGCAAGCATTAATATCCTCTGTTTAGTGGCATTAAGATCAAACATATAAAATGATTTCAGGCACTTCTGAGGTACATTTTTGGGAACTTATTTTTGGGTCGTATCAATCTAGCCTCTTGGACCTTAGCTTAGGTTATACTGACGCTTCTTTATGAGTTGCTTTATATAGAAAAGGGCCTAGTAAGGGTCAAATATGAGTTAACGCCTGGGGAAGGCATGCGTCTTAACTTGACTTGCACCGATATGATCACATATTGCTTGTTGCTACAGAGATATATTGACTTGGAGACCATGTATTAATTATATTCTGTATTATGGCCTAGTTTTGGTATAGACATAACTTTGCAGAGTCTGATTGTCTTGGATACATATGAGTACCAAGATTTTCCATGTTTTCTCTGGGCATTAGCGATTGATGAGGTTGTAGTATACTTGCCTTAGCTATGTGTGGCTCTATGGTATTTTGTGATGTATACACTCTCTGATTTACTGGTGATAGTTGTAGTGTACTAGTCCTTTCCATTCAATTGTGGGGTATCTTTTGTATCTAAGAGAGATGGTGATTGTGATTATTTGGGTTGGATTAAGATTGTGGAATACCTAGGTTGAGAGCATCATCGCCTATGTTTGCTCTGGGCACGATGCAATTATCATCGCCTATGTTCACTCTGGGCAAGATATGACTTTGGATTTACAGATTTGGATAGATTAGTTGATGAGTGACTGATTGATACCTCAAGTCCCAAATGATGGTCTACATCATTATTCGAGCATTAGTGACCATGCTCGAGTATCCGAGTTCATGAGTTACATGCCTTGTGTTCTGAGGTTCAAAGGTTGCGTTAGAGCGTTGAGCGACGGATATTGATTTTGTGAATCAAGCGCAGCTATAGATTTGGGTCAAGGACCCCGATTGATATTTTATGGGGCTGGGCCCCATAATTGATATTCTGTGGGGTTGGGCTCGTGATTAATGTCCTGAGATGAGACACTATTATTTATGTTAGGGGGATTCTTTCTCCCAGGGGGATACATCTCGTCATTATATAGAGTGACACCATCTAGCCCTCGCTGACCACTCAATCAGAGGACTATAGATCGGGTAGGGTTGAGGACCTGATAGTGTAGTGATTGTTGGGGTAAGGCCCGTGATTACTTACCTGTGGATCCACTTACCTATTCATACACTGATTGTGCGTGGGTATACCTCCTAGGCTTATCTAGGCTTAGGGGCATTCAGGCTTAGACACTAGGTCCTTAAACCCACGTACAACTGAACCTTGTTCTAATAATGTGGAGAGCTGGGCTCTATGATAGTTTTATAGGATTTTCTAATGCAACTGAGGGATTTTGTGATTATCTATCGGTATGATTATTGTGCACGGGTGTACCTTCTGGGATTTTAGGGGCCTAGTTGGAGTACAAGTGTCACGCCCCAAATCCCATTAAGGCGGACTGGCACCCATTACTGATAAGGCCCGGGAGAACCAACCTGTACCTATGCGCTTTCTATATGCATTATAAGGAATTCCACCTTCAGTATGCCCTTAACTGAGTAGATTGCACTAGCAAGCCAAAAGAAAAAGTATATGACTAGGCTGTTGGGGCCACACTGTCTGAAGTACAAAATATGCCCATATTTTAATTTACATAGTCTACAAAGCCTCTAAATAATGACAAGTGTTTGATAAGGGTCGGGATAGGCCCCGTCTC
>DF363843.1:18929-31405 GCA_000787875.1 Solanum virginianum | reverse complement strand
CTCATATCATGTCTTCTCCTTACGGGAACAACACCCATTTTGGAGGCAACTTTCCTTTTGGGAACAAAACCCATTTCAGAAAGGGACCTGTGTTAGGCACATAGTTCAAGGAAAGAGAGAGAACCCTCAATCCATCGATGCTAAGTCATCATCTCACAAGAATACATATACGTGTATATATACATGCTTTCAAAAGAAACAATAATCATTTCCAAAACCATTTTGGATGCCATGAAATTCATCTTAAAAGTTCACAATCTTTCATAGTTTTAATAGTTCATATCATATATAGCTTCAATAGTTACGAATCATCTCATAGAATAACCTTTCAATAGAAGTTCATACAAAATCAATCAATACTTCATAGAATCAAACATAATTCATGGTCACAATGCATAATAGGAAGTACCCATGAAGAATATAACCATTAAATCATGAAATTTTATAAAAAGAGAGTGTTGGGCACCGTAGGTGAAAGGACCTATGCATAAAGACAAACATACCTAAATCTTGGAGTCTCTTGAAGAAATATTTAAGGTAGAATTGAGGCTTGAATTGGGTTCTTGAAATCCAAAGTAAGTTCTTGAGATTCGTAAATTTTAGTGGGATAGTTGATGATGCTTTGGAGAGGATTTGAGAGATTCTAGAGAGATTTAGGGTTGAAAATGGCTAAAGAATGAGGATTTCCCATCTACATAGACATTCGGTTATTACTCAAATGCCCTTGAGCAAAAATTGGAAATTTAAGGAACCTAGAGAACTAGTCTGTATCCAGTCGACGACGCAGACTTGTAGCGAACTAGTGTATTTCACTAGTTTGCGATACAGATTGGTCACGTTCCCTCACTGGTTTGGCTCCCATGATGAAAAATTATTTTTTGTTACGGGTCATTTAAAAATCAAAGGAAACCCTTTTCCTACACAATTTTTCTCTTGAAAAAGAATATGAAGTTGGATTTACAAAATCATGGATGAATTTTGAGATATCAAAGAAATACACTATAGGGCATTTTCGAAGCAAGTGAGAGGTTTTACAGAATATTGATTTTCTTTTAGAATGTCTATCAACCTTGAAAAATCCTATTAATTATGTAGTTGTCATTGTAGAAGTAAAGTTGTAGGTTTCTCACTTCATTATTAGCATACAAAAGGCTATTTATAAAATTATACATTTGTACTTAAATTTTGAATGTGTATACACCGTGACTTCTTTTTGCTAATTCTTTATTGTACTTTACTCCAAGTGAAGTAAAGGCAAACATGATATTATATGTTCATATGTTAGTCCAACAATAATTAGATCCATTAGTCATACCATAGTATAGACCTTTTAATACCGGAGGTAACTTGTGTGAAATCAATTTTGGCGTCCCATTACACCAGCAAAATCCAGGAGGTTCATACTAAAAACTCTGGGTTGCGCAAAATTTACAATTTGGACTTTCTTTAGAGGAGTAGGACTATAGGGCAGCAGGGTGATATTCCAACAACCTATATGTGTTGTACATAACCTGCAAAGTAGAAATACAATTTAGTAAAAGTTAAGGCAGAAAGAGTGGATAACAGTTGGCACTGGTTGGCAGATCAAAGGGAAAATCTATTTTAATCATCAAGCTACAGCAAGGTGCTACCTTTTTTTCTGGAAGTTGTTGTTCAGAGCGAGGTAATCATCATTGGTGAGGTCATTTTTCTTAACTTCAGCGAAATACTTGTGGCAATTTTAGTTTTGTTTTCTTATTCTTTTGTATGTTTACCTTAAACGGTTGTTAATTTTGATGAATGTTTCTATAACTAACTTCAATTAGGTCAGGTAGGGAAAGACAACATGAATCATAGAAGCAAAACTAAAATCAAACAACGAAAAAGGGCAAATTTGCTTGAATCTTCAAGTTATAACAAGGTCTCTCTCTTTTACGGAAGCTGTAATCATCATTAATTTTTCAAAAACCAATTTCAATCAATGACAAGTAGGACAAGACAACATGAATCAAAGAGAGAAAACTAAAATCGAGCGACAATACCCCAACCCGAGCACTGACCGAGAAGAGCCCTAAGCATAACAAATATATATCTACTATAGTTAAAAGGAAGAATAGGGAACTCTTCTTCTCAAAAGAAACAGAGCATCTGCAAATCTAAGAAAGGGAAAATAAGGCACTTTTGTTGGTCTCAAAAATAGAAGAGCTTTGCAGAGGGAAGCTATTGATCTCCTTGATTTAGCGACGGAGGAAAGGTATATTTTTAGAGGGAACATGGAAGCAAGATCCTAAAAGGGTATTGGAAAAATAATTCTAGTATCTTAAAATGAAGTATTACTATAATGTCTAAATTTATTTTTCAAACCTCTCCTTGTTGATGAGTATTTGATATGTTATTTACTGAAATTCCCACAGTTAGATTTTGGAGCATTATCTAATTTAATAATTCTAAATTGGACTCATTATACAATGGTATTCTCATATATACTGCTAATTATAACATATGATTTATCAGCCTCATTATTCCTAATTACTAGCTTTTATTGTCAACATGTCCATTGGAGGCTTTAGACTTATGATTATAAAATGTAGTCTTCCTCTATTCCAAGGATATGAGATGAAAACAACATTTCTCCAAAATAATCTTTACTGATATATTTTATTTGTGTGATAGGTTTGTTCTTTAGTTCTTTGTTAGATTCTGGCTCCTAATTTTATACTAGAAGAGCTTGTTAAATCCCAGAGGATACACCCATACCGGGTGAAATAACCACAAGGGCAGTGTCTACTAAGTATTCAAAATAAAGTGTTCATGTTTGTGATCATATTCCCAATGAAGTATTTATGGTCGTGATTATGCTAGTGCTCTTGCTGATGGAGCATTTTTCGTAAGAAATTCCAACAAACTTAAGGTGATTTCTATACTTTATTCTTACGGAAAGTACTTATCCTCTTCCAAAAATAATATTGAACAACTTACTTTAATTACTTTGGTGGAGAATTACAATCAGTGATAATTTAAAATAAATGGATTTCTTTGAGCCACCGCTAATCCAATTTGAGAGTCTCGAGATGATTAATTCTAATGCAGTAGTCAAAATATTATCAGATAATGGGCTATCTGAGAAAGGAAAGAGACAAACAATTTGGCCAGAATTTGATTTTAAAGTTGCATTGATTTTGAGGATTTTTTAGCTATGTAATGATATTCTAATTCATTTATTTATTGATGAGAAAGAGATGTGATTTCAAGTCATAAAATAATTATTATTTTGTATTTTATGAAGCCATAATACTCCTCAGTAGAAGAGTTGGAGAAATGATAATCCTACTTAGAAAATTAAATTTGTGCTAGCGAATGATATAAATTATTGTGATCTTTTCTAAAGTGAATGTAATCCTCATATAATGTATTCACTTTCAAAAAGGTATTCCCTCAAGATAAAATCAACCCCTGCTTCACAACTATTTGATTTGAGTTTGTTTCAAAATCAGTTTTCTTGAATTGTAGAAATGAATGAGGGTGTATGAATGATGGTATCACGACCCAAGCCTAGGGCCTAGACGTGCCACGGAGAATGGGGAACCGAAAGAGGACCCGAAATAAGCCTCTTAGCATATCAACATACGTCCTTGGTTGCGAAAGCATATAAAGACATATACAATTAAAAGTAAGGGCAATGGGACTAGGGGAAACTTGCATAAACATCGAAGTGAAAAGTCAAGAGTCAAGCTCATACATTGCACACACCTTGTCCAACATACACCTCTAAAACATAGAAAGAGCGGGGGCCAAGACAAAGTAACCGCACTTACCCTCATAATCAAAGAAAACACTAGATAATGTCTCAATAGATAGATAATAGAGAAAAGACATAAATCGAAGTCCCCGAAATGGAGGACTCGCCCACAAGCGTGGAATAGCACCGCCTAGCCACGTGGAGGAAGAGGATGATCAATTCAAGCACTGGTTCCTACATGATGATATCATGTAGGCAAGAGTTATGTTAGTACGTTCGAATGTACTATGTATGCGAGATGCAATGCAATAAGAGATAAGCATCATAATAAAAAATGTAAGACGATAGACAATAGGCATATTACAACAAGATGGCATGTATGATGAATGCATAAGTAAATCATTCTTAAGTATATCATGCTCATATAGAATATTATATGTGAAGAATGAGACCAAGCTAGCTCTCCAAGGTACAAACCCCTCAATAGGTTGGTGATGATCGCACCTATCACCCTAGTGAATGAGAAATAAACCCCTTATTTAGTTTGGTGATGATAGCACCCATGACCCTATTGAATGAGTATAAATGCCCATCTGGTTGGTTATGATCGCACCTATCACCCTAGTGAATAAGTATAAACCCCCATCCGGTTACCCGACTCTTTTTCCTCGGGCTGGGCATGGTTCATGCAACACTTTATATAGGATTCATCATAAGCCCTAATGCAATACCTCATATAGGAATAATCATGTTCATAAGCTTATTTCATCATCATATAATAATCATAACATCATTCATATCATATCTTATGTTTTGGACCTTCATTTACTTAAGAAATCATAACCAGACATTTTATCAAACACCTTGGGGTGTGTAATGGGGGTAAAAGAGAATGCAATTTATACATGAAATCATATAAGAAAATCAGTGGTAAAACCATTAATCAACACCTTGCAACACACCTAAGACATTCATATCAAAACCCCTCATTAAATCCAACATTAGATCCAAGATTTGAAGCTCAAAACATGCTTAAACAACCATACTTTCATGTATTCAAATCACTGTGCAGTAAATTTTTCAATATTCAAGATCCACATGTAAATACAACTTTAAATCATGCATTATTAAGTAGAAGAGGGTTTAGGCACCAAATGTGGAAAGACCCAATGGTTTAACTCCACATACCTTAGCTTTTGTGAAGTTCTTGATGAAGACTTTAATGGAGTTTTAAAGCTTTGGTGAGATCCTTGAAGAAATCCTTGAGATTGATCTTGAGTTTGGGACTTGAATTTAGCATTAGAAATGAGTCTAAGTGTTTGGAAAAATATTGGAGAATGTTTTTGGGTGATATGAGGGTGAAATAAGGTTAAGTGAATATATGTTTGGGAAAAGTTAGGTCCAACACTTAGATAAATCTGGGCGAACTAGGAAAAGACAGTGCAAGAAAACAACCTCTCTGTGTCACGGAGAGATTGCGGACTTTCTCTCGAAATTGCACCAAGTGTAAATTTTATAGGTCTATTCCTTTTCTTTAAAATTGAGTTTAGACCCTTGTCACCCTCATTTTGACCCCCTGAAAAACAATATGAAGTCGGATTTTCAAAATTCCAAATGAATTTTTAGATATATGGAAAATAAGTTTCCGGTTACTTTCGAAGCATATTTTCGCAAACATTTTGGGGTCGTTTCAATATCTCCCCCTTGGGATCATTCCTCCCCGAATGTTGAAGAGATGTAAAAGACAAGAATAATCATGAATAAATCAGCCCCAACATGAATGCAACATTACATTTAAAACATCACTTTTAATATCCCATTATAAGTGTGAAATCATCATAAATTGCCAACTAAACATGAATGCACATGAATGACATAGGTCTGAAATATAAGACATGACGGCACATAGGGGACTTAAAATTAGTACCTTAGGCTTGAGTTGAGTGGACGAGATAATGGTACCACTTTTACATATCTGCTTCGGCCTCCCAAGTAGCACTTTCGACATGTTTGTTCCTCCAAAGGACCTTAACAGATGCCACCTCTTTGTTCCTCAATCTCTTTACTTGCCTATCCAAGATCTGAACTGAAACTTCCTCATATGTCATCTTCAACAAAACCCACAACATCAAGAGGCAAAATGGCATTAGGATCACCAACACACTTTCTCAACATAGAAATATGAAACACCGGATGGACCAAATTTATCTCACTAGGCAACCTCAACTCATAAGCCCCCTTACCAATCCTCTTTATCAACTCATAAGGACCAACATACCTAGGACTCAATTTCCCTTTCTTTCCAAAATGAACCATACCTTTCATTGGAGAAACATTCAAATAGACCCAATCACCTACTTAGAACTCTAGGTCTCTTCTTCTTACATCGGCATAGGATTTTTGACGACTTTGGGTTGTCCTTAACCTTTCCCTAATCATCTTAACCTTCTCAAGAGAATCCATAACAAGATCTGGCCCCAATTATGCCACCTCTCCGACCTCAAACCAATCTACCAGTGATCTATAATGTCTCTCATAAAGAGCCTCAAAAGAAGTCATACCGATGCTAAAGTGGTAGCTATTGTTGTAGGCAAACTCAATCAATGGAAGATGGTCATCCTAACTACCTTTAGGCTCCAATACACAAACCCTAAGCATATCCTCAAATGTTTGAATTGTCCTCTTTGCTTGGCCATCCGTTGAGGGTAGAAGGTCGTACTAAGGTGAACTTTGGTCCCAAGACCCCTTTGAAAAGATCTCCAAAAGTATTAAGTAAATTGTGCACCACGATCCGATATAATGGATAAGGGAACCCCATGTAACCTCACGAACTCATAGATGTACATCCTTGCATACTCTTCATCCCCATATAAAGTCTTGACCAGTAAAAACTAAGCCAATTTCATCATCGTATCAACCACAACCCATATGGAATCAAAACCTTTCCTAGTCTTGGGCAACCCAACCACAAAATCCATATTAACTACCTTCCACTTCCAAGTAGGAATCTCTATGTCTTGGGTTATCCCACCCGACCTTTGATGTTTAGCTTTAACTTGTTGGCAACTAGGGCAACCGAAAATATATTTGGCAATATCGCTCTTCATGCCTCCCCACCAATACACACCTCTCAAATCTCAATACAATTTAGGGAAATCAGGGTGGATAAAATAAGAGGAATTATGGGCTTCGTCAAGAATTTGCTCCCCAAACCGTCAACACATGGCACACACAACCTATCTTGGTATCTAAGGGCCCCATCTCCCCCTTGGGAGAAAACCTCTATTTTTCCCTCCTTCACTAAGGCCTTCATTTCTAGAAAGGAGGAGTCTAGATCTTGTTTTGCTATCACCTCATCAACTAAAGAAGATTTAGAATGATCAACCACAATAACACCATCACCCACATCTTCCTCCCCTCCAATTTAGACAACCTTTGCACCTCCTTAGCCATCTCCCTTTCACAACCATCCACATGAGCTAGGCTACCCATGGACACTCGACTCAAAGCATTCGCCATAACATTTGCCTTACCAGGAAGGTAATGCACACTCATATCATAGCCCCTAAGGAGTTCTAGCCACCTTCTTTGTCTCAAGTTAAGATCTTTTTGAGTGAAGACATATTAAAGGCTTTTATGATCGGTGAAGAATCAACATGCACCCTATACAAATAATGTCACCAAATCTTTAATGCAAATACCACGGCGGCTAATTCAAGACCATGGGTAGGGTAGTTCTTTTCACGCACTTTGAGTTGCCTAGAAACATAGGCTATGACCTTACCATTTTACATTAGTACACAACCCAAACCAACTCTAGATGTATCACAATACACAATAAAACCCTCAAGCTCATCCGATAGAGACAATATAGTAGTGGACACAACCATATCTTTCAATGTTTGGAAACTTGTCTCACATTCATCGGTCCACACAAATTTGACCTTCTTTTCAGTTAATTTTGTCATACGTGAAGCAATGGAGGAGAACCCATTCACAAACCTTCTATAGTAACCTGTAAGGCTCAAGAAACTCCTAATATCCAAAGGTGTTATTAGTCTAGGCCAATTCCTAATCACATCAAATTTCTTAGGATCCACTTTTATTCCATCCTCGGACACTACATGACCAAAGAATGAAACCTCCTTCAATCAAAATTCACACTTATCATTTTTAGCATATAATCTCTCCCCCCTTAACCTTTGCAATACAACCCTTCAAGTCATTAATTCTTGGAAGAGGATATCTATTCTTTATAATGACCCTATTAAGTTGCTATTAGTCAATGCACATTCTAAGTGACCCATCTTTCTTCTTTACAAACAACGCCGGTGCAACCCAAGGTGATTGGCTAGACCTAATAAATCCCTTCTCCAAAAAATCTTTCAATTGCTCCTTTAACTCCTTCAACTCCGCTGGGGCTATATAGTAAGGGGGAATGGAGATAGGTTGGGTGTCGGAAAAGAGATCTATGCCAAAATCTATCTCCCTGTCAAGAGGGACACTAAGAAGGTCATTTAGGATGACCTCAAGATATTCATTTACAACCGGGACCAACTCAATGGAAGGGACTTTGGACTTCTCATCTTTGACTCTCACAAGATAATACAAACACCTATTGGAAATCAACCTATCGCTTTAATACATGAGAAGAACCTACCCCTCACAATTACATCACAAAGATAATCCTTAGAAATCAACTTTTGGGCTTTAAGACAACAAATGGATCTACCCTTGACCACCACATCACGACTTTCCCACTCAAGGACGAGTTCATTTGGAAATTGAAACTTGACCCTATGGGTTCTACAATCAATAAAAGCATAGTATGCATGCAACCAATCAATCCCAAGAATAATATCAATATCAACATATATAATTCAACAAATCACAAGGTAAGATTTTATGCAAGATGTAAACAAGACAATTTCTATACTCTCTCCTAGCAATAATAGATGCACCAATCAGAGTAGACACTTCATATGACTCATACAACAACTTCGACTCAACATGGAACTTTTAAGCAACAAAGGGGGTAACAAAGGAAAGGGTAGGACCTGGATCAATCAAAGCATATACAACAACATCAAAAAATTTCAACATACTGATAAGAATATCGGGGACTTCACCAACCCCTTTCCTCCCATGTCGGTTTCTTGGATAATTAACCCTCTTATGACCAAGCTCCCCACAATCAAAACATGCATTAGAACCCATTAGACATGGACCCTTATGACCCCCTCCACACCTAGAACACGTATCAATGGGAGCCACACCACCAATATTATATTCATGCCTAGGGAAGTCATTGGGAAACCCCCCTATTTGTAACATGAGGAGGCCTCGGGCCTTGAAATCTAGCAGCCCTTTGGAACTTGCCCTCAAGGTAGGCACTTTTGGCCTCATGTCCCCTCCTCTTTCTCAACTTTTCTTCCATTTCCTAGGCATACATCATCAACCGAGATAAGTCCATGTCACAAATAAGCATTGCAGAGCAGTACTCTTTACTTACCAAATTGAAGACCCCCATAACAAACTTATTCATTCTTGACCTAGAATTGGCCATCAAGTGTGGAGCATACTTTGCTAGTTGATTAAATTTGAGGGTATACTCCCTCACACTCATACCACCTTTTTTCAAGTTCATAAATTCAACCAACTTCGCTTCCCTAAGCTCAAGAAGGAAGAACCGATTAAGGAAGGCCAACTTGAATTCCTCCCAAAGTACCACATAGCTATTACCCTTATCACCATTCCATTGATCAAACCAAATTTGGGTTACCCTCCTGAGTTGGTACGCCACCAACTCTACCTTCTGATTTGGACCAACACTCATAATCGACAATATTTTATAGATTTCATCAATAAACTCTTGTGGATCCTAATCCATCTTTGACCCATGGAAAACCTGAGGATTCATCCTTATGAAAGTCTCTTATCATAGCTCTCGAGGTATTACCATGAGGCACTTGGACCCCTTGTTGGACTTGATTGGCCACCACTTGGGCAAACATAGTGAGGGCATCCCAGAGCTCGCCATTGCTAGGTTGCTCCTCGGGAGTTTGGGCCCATCTTCCTCTAGTATTCGACATGATCTAGCATGGCAAGGAACAATCATTAGGGAGAAAGCACAACTCTAAAGCATGACTTAGAATAAGAAGAAGCGAAACATTTCTTAAAATGCCTCATAACCTCCTATTTATATTCATGGCGCTCTTCACAACCATGAATATGACTCTAATCGATGAGGTATGTTGGATTTCGAGGATCTATTAACCTATTTCTCTAATACCAACTTTGTCATGACCCAAGCCTAGGGCCTAGACATGACATGGTGAATGGGGAACTCGAAGAGGACCCCAAAAAAGCCTCTTCGCATATCATCAAACATCTTTGGTTGTGGAAGTATTAAAAACATATACAATTATATGTAAGGGCAATGGGACTAAGGGAAACTTGCATAAACACTGAAGTGAAAAGGCAAGAGTTAAGCGTATACATAGCACACACCTTGTCCAACATACACCTCTAAAACATAGAAAGAGGGGGCCAAGACAAAGTAACCGGGCTCACCCTTATAGTCAAATATAAACAAGATAATGTCTCAATATATAGATAATAGAGAAAAGACATAAGCCGAAGTCCCAGAAATGGAGGACTCGCCCACAAGCTTGGAATAGCATTGCCTAGCCACGTGGAAGAGGACGAGGATGATCAACTCGGCGTCGGTTCCTACATAGTGATATCATGTAGGCAAGAGTATACGTTGGTACGTTTAAATGTACTAACTATGTGGAATGCAATGCAACAAGAGACAGGCATCATAATCCAAAAGGCAAGATGATAGACAATAGGAGTATTATATCAAGATGACATGTATGATAAATTCATAAGTAAATCATTTTTAAATATATCATGCTCATATAGAATATCATATGTGAAGAATGAGACCAAGCTAGCTCTCCAAGGTACAAACCCCTTGATAGGTTGGTGATGATCGCACCTATCACCCTAGTGAATGAGAAATAAACCCCTCATTTATGTTGGTAATTATCGTACCCATCACCCTATTGAATGAGTATAAACCCCTATCGGGTTGGTGATGATCGCACCTATCACCCTAGTGAATGAGAAATAAACCCCTCATTTATGTTGGTAATTATCGTACCCATCACCCTATTGAATGAGTATAAACCCCTATCTGGTTGGTGATGATCGTAGCTATCACCCTAGTGAATGAGTATAAACCCCCATCCGGTTACCCGGCTTTTTTTCCCCGTGTTGGGCATGGTCTATGCAATACTTTATATAGGATTCATCATAAGCTCTAATACAATACCTCACATAGGAATAATCATGTTCCTAAGCTTATTTCATCATCATATAATCATCATAACATCATTTATATCATATCTCATGCTTTGGACCTTCATTTCCTCAAGAAATCATAACCGGACATTTTATCAAACACCTTGGGGGTGTGTAATGGGGCTAAAAGAGAATGCAATTTATAGAAGAAATCATGCAAGAAAATCAGTGGTAAAACCTTTCATCAACACCTTGCAACACTTCTAAGACATTCATATCAAAACCCCTCATCAAATCCAACATTAGATCCAAGATTTGAAGCTCAAAACATGCTTAAATAATCATACTTTCATTTATTAAAATTATTGTGTAGTAAATTTCTCAATAATCAAGAACAACATGAAAAATAAACTTTAAATCATGCATTATTAAGTAGAAGAGGGTTTAGGCACCATGGGTGGAAGGACCCAATGGTTCAACATCACATACCTTAGATTTGCTGAAGTTCTTCCAAAAGACTTTAATGGAGGTTTCAAGCTTCGATGAGATCCTTGATGAAATCCTTGAAATTGACCTTGAGTTTGGGACTTGAATTTAGGGTTAGAAATGAGTCTAAGTGTTTGGGAAAATATTTGGGAATGTTTTTGGATGATATGAGGGTGAAAAAAGGTTAAGCATAGGTGAATATACATTTGGAAAAAGTTAAGTCCAACACGTAGAAAAATCTGGGCTAACTAGGAAAAGACAGTGCAGGAAAACAACCTCTCCGCGTCGCGGAGAGATTGCGGACCTTCTCTTGTAATTGCACCTAGTGCAAATTTCATAATTCGATTCCTTTCCTTTAAAATCAAAGTTAGACCCTTGTCACCCTAATTTGAACCCCCTGAATAAGAATATGAAGTCAAAATTTTAAAATACTAACTGGATTTTTAGATATATGGAAAACAAGTTTTTGTTTACTTTTGGGACACGTTTCCGGGAACTTTTTGGAGTCGTTTCATAGGGAGGGGTCATTTTAGTGAAATTTATTTATGCAATTATACATGTTAGATAAGCCATAATAATAATTATTATGTGTTAACAAAATAAATAAGGAAGGAAAAGGATAAAATTAAGGTAACCACCTTATTGGACCATTTTTCCTTTAAGATGCTTTTGACATAAAATATATTTCCCCCAATGTAAGTCAGTTTAAATGACCTTATAAAATCTTATAAACTCTCTCATAACCTTATAGTTGACAAACATACAGGAAATAAATCAGTCCCTTGTAGCAAAGTTGAGAAATCCCCTATCCTTTTGTAAGTGGTTGAATTCTGTCTTTAAATTGCATAGTGTATAGTAATTGTGGAATATCTAATTATATATAGCTATGTTTTTAGTGTGTAAATATGCTTTTGAAGGCTAATTCACATACGTACAAGTTTTATGCATATGTGAAAATCTGATA